>JAODLL010060902.1:5664-17946 GCA_026546735.1 Forbesichthys agassizii | reverse complement strand
AGAAACTAAGACTGAAGACAGAGAGGATGATTGGAAGGAGCCAGGTTTAAACACTCTGAAGACAGAGGAGAGATGGACAATGGAAGGTTTGTTGTTAATCCAGACTTCAGTCTCATTACACTGTTGTGCAGGAAGACATAATGTAAACACCTGTGTTTGCAATTTGTGCAAACTAGCTTTCAGTTTTGGCAAGCGCTGCCGTCCCGCTTCTAGAAGCGGGGTGGGAAGCTCATGCTTTGCCTCTGATGTGTGATTGCACCGTAAAGGGCTCTCCATCTCGCACCCTCCCACCGCCCTCTCGTGTGAAAGGCAAACCTACTGCCCAGGGTCGTGGAAGCGATGCATCTCGTTTTGAGGTAACCATAAGAACAGAACAGTAAACGAACGTAGATTAACCAAAAGATATATTCATTAACAGGGGTTAAAGCATGAGTCCGCCTCACCTTAACTCTCTGGATATATGTGATGGGGTGACTTTGCTAGCAAAAGCCAGACCAATTGACTATCCTGCCTGACTTTTACGTACATTTAGTAGATTCTTATCCTAAATGGAGTTAATAGCCTTGTGTAGATAGAATGGTTGTGAGTTTTTAGCTGGTGCAACATGTCAACACAGTTGGCATGCAAGTGAGGTTATTTTTAATGGATGTGTGGGTATTTTGTGCTCCTCTCCAGATGCCAAACCGCTCTTAGTCTGTAAACAGGAGTGGAGCCCCAGTCTGGACCAGAAGGAACCAGAACTCCCCCACATTAAAGTGGAACAAGAGGAACTGTGGACCAGTCAGGAGGGAGAGCAGCTTCAGGGCCTGAATGAGACTGATATCACTAATATTGTCTCCATCAAGAGAGAGAGTGATTATAGAGAGGAACCATCCCCACTGCCTGTCTCTTCAGACCAGAGAGAAATTAAGACTGAAGACAGAGATGATGATTGGAAGGAACCAAGTTTAATCACTCTGAAGACAGAGGAGAGATGGAGAATGGAAGGTTTGTTGTTCCAAATATTTGTTTGGTATAAAGCTGATTGTTGCTTGGTAGCAGCAGCCTAATGCAATACATACATAATATGCATAGCCTGTGGCAGGGTTGGTTTGTTTGTTAGGGCGACTCACACCAAAGGGAGAAAGAGAGAGAAGGGAATTTCAAACTTACCAGTGTACGTTATGGTAGCTGACTGTCCTGCCTCTAAATATCTTAATCCAATCAGCGTCCATTGTTCCGTGGAGTACGTATTGCCTCCGACCACTTTCATAGATGTTAACATATTTTTTCCAAAAATGCAGGCTCTTCAATTCATTCTCTATGGCTTCCAGGAGTGCTTGCACTAATGTGTTTACGTAAAATACACAACGTTCGTAGGTATCTGTCAGTTTCGTGCCTTGTCTACACGCATGGTTTGCCGCTGCACATTGTGGATTGTGTCTCATCTGTTCTGTCTGTATGACTTGCAAAGTAGTATAATAATAATAATATTAATTGTAGGATCGTCTAGTGTGTAGGCAATAGTGCTATTCTATAACCATTTTTAACAATATCTAAACAGAAGCCAAACGTCAATGTTTGTATAGACTCAAAGCTATAGTAAGCGATTACACTGTCAATTCCCAATAGGCTATATCTCATCGGTCTGTTGGTTGCCTGTTAAGATCGTACACACACACACCACACACAGCAATGCACAAAATTCCACAGAATGCAAAAACAGGGTGTAACAAGCAATTGGAGCATAACATGCACTAATACAATGCAGCGGTTATTACGTTTAGTTTTGATGGCAAAGACTGTTTGTTTGTACCTGAACCTCCCAAGAGTCCTAATTGCAGAGGTGTAAAAAGTACCAAGATATTCCCCTCAAGTAAAAGTACTCTTACTTTAATGAACTTGTACTTAAGTAAAAGTAAAAAGTAGCTCATTTAAAATGTACTCAGAGTAAACTTTACTTAGTTACTTTTTTAACAGAGGAGGGTCTCGCCTGTGCAGGGCTCCATGCTTACTTTCCCCCCAAAGGACCACGTGGGAGGTCACCTTTTGTATTCCATTTCATTTATTTTGTTACATGTTGATCTCTATAGTGCATATGTCTTATTGGCTTAGCCAGGCTTGTAGTATTGAGATGTGATTACAGCGCTCGATCATGTTTGACCTTCTCATAATATCTGTAATGAGGTTTGCCCAAAATTGTGACATGGTCAGATTGGCTACTGTATATATTTGTTTACACGTCATTAATGTTGGATTGTAGTCTACTTAGGGCTTGGCGAATTGGCCTAAACATCAAATCTCAATTACTTTCAGTTTTATGGACGATTACGATTTTAATCGATTTTCAATTTTCTTTAAATATTACTCAAACTGTTTTGTTAATTAAAACTGCCATACTGTAGAGTGTGCAATATGTCAACATGTGCAGTATCAACAAATAACTTGAGATAAACTAAATAAAGCTGGTAGACAGTGATTGGAGAAACATCCACATAAAAATATTTGAACAAATATTGAGTGGATATCTCTGTGGTTATAGTATGATGGGAGAAATATGCAGACTTTAATACTAGCCTACATTTTCTACAATAGGTGGTGTAGCCTATACAGTGAATAGCATAGCCTAATAATATAAGCTAATATAACTATACAGAGACAATTTTCAGAGCTAGTATAACAGTAAAGGTAAATATGCTTTTAATGTCACTTACACTTACTGTACATGTAACGAAATGAATCCTCTACATTTAACCCAAGGGAGCAGTGAGCCGCTGCTGTGCAGCGCCCGGGGACGAGATAGAGGCCAGTGTCAGTAGGATAACTGCCTAGCCCTAGTGTTATGGCCTATACAAGACTTACATTAATGCAACTAATACTACAGTACACATCACAACAAGCAAGTGTGGTTTATCCCACCCTATATCATGCACGTCATTTCATAATGGACAAACGAAAGTGTAAAAAGGTAATTTGATTAGCGCAATGCGCTAGTGGGAGTTTCGGGCCATATTTTAAAACATATAGGCTACGGTATGTAACTATTCTAAGTTAATACAATTGTAACAAACGCTGCTCAATTTAATTTGATTCATCGCCCAGCCCTAGCTTACTGTATACGCACGAACATAGGCAGGTTCACAGATAGATTCACAACTACAATCCTTCTACGGAAGACAGTTCTCTCTCTCTCCCTCCCCACGGAGAAGAGCGCTCATGCACTCAATTTATTTATTTCTAATCTCTCTGCCTGTTCGTCGCAGTCTTTTCTATAACATTGGAAGAAATGTACAATTCAGTGAGATGTTCTGCGTCTTCCCGTTAGCCTACTGTTAGCTTACAGCTACCATTAGGGAGGACAATATAATATAAGTTTGGCCCGATTTTGTTTTCTCAATTAGTAAAAGAAAATCCAGGACTAACTTGTCTTTTCCTTGATTCCTCTGAAGGATCTACGCCTCCGCTATGATATGTCTGGCTAAACATAAGCCTTCTAGCTTGTTGTGTTGTCCCAGGCGCAACTTAGATCAAACGAAAACACTGCGTGCCGAAGCCGCAGAAATTGACGTCGCTAAAGCCAGCATCTATTTGTAATATTTACGGCTTTAGCCAATGGTTGACTTCACAGACTGTGACCAGTAACGCACTTCACTTGATGAAATTACTAATAATATTACGTCAAAAATGTAACACGTTACACTATTCCGTTGCTCACTATAGTAGTAATATTACGTAACGCGTTACCCTCAACACTAGTCCTGCAGCAGGATGCCAATTTCATAGTCTTTAATTGCATGTTGAATCAAACTACGCTGCGAACATCACTACAGCGAGTTTTATAAATAGGCACGCTCGTTTTTAAAGCAAATCCTATATTGAGAACTCAAAAGTGCGCAGACAGAAGAAATTATCCGCTTTGCATTTTAGAAACATAAACAGTGAGTAAAGTTTCCCCAAATAATTTTGTTAACTCCTAATTGTAACTGAGAGGGTGCTGATTTCAGAGACATAAAACACTTTATTATACTTATTACAGAAATGCTTTTAGAAACTATAATATCAAAGTGAAAAAAGGCCAAAAGAACCTTGGGGTTCAAAATGACTCAGGTAGATGTAAAAGTAGTCATCCAAAACATTTCTTGAATACGAGTAAAAAGATATCTAGTGAAAAGCCTACTCAAGTACAGAGTAACTTTTTCATGACACTTTTCTTTTTTAATTACTTTTAAATAAGCAAAGCGTGAATTTTAATATCCAAAATGGTAATGCTACACTGTTATTTAGTGTTGGCTCATACATCACGAAAGATTAGCATTAACAGTGTTGCCAACTTGGTATCCCATAAGTTGACATTTCAGATTTTTTTTTTTTGCGACTTTTTAGACCATTTGTTACTTTATTTCTAAAATGTGGCTAGCAACAAATTTAGAAACTTATTCAGACCAATGTAAATGGCAAATAATAGGCTCTATAAATTAGCTGCTCTGAGTAATTAAGTAAATGTAACTGAGTAAGTGTAACGTGCTGCTACTACGCACCTCTAGTCATCTTTTTATTGAACCGAAAGCAAGTGTAGTGGCATAATATTGATATTATAGGAGTCCACAAGGGAGACTGAGAGAGATAACTGCCTGGAACATTAAAAATTTTGCTTCGCCATCAAAGTGTGGCATCAAAACCAAGACAAAATGACAAATGTTGCGTAAAGGCTGGCTGATGTGCCACGTGACTTCTACAGTATCACTGAAAAGACTAAGCTACATATGGGTTTATTTTAAATCAGGCTGATTTTGTCCTGCTAAATCAATGTTGTCTTCTGTTGTCTAAATGGAGACAAACGCGAAAGATAATTAGACCAAGTTCATATTTTCGTATAAAAATGTATGACTGTTAAAAATAGATTATGACAGAATATCTACAACCCTGTCCGTCAAAATGAAAAAACATTGATAAAGTCTACTGCAACCACTGAAATGGACTACTTCAGCATAATTAATTTATTAGATTGTGTATATTATACCATTATAATGGTATAATACAATAGTTTTCATATTATTTATACTTCTAACATAAACAATAGTACTTTTCAGCACTAGCAATACGCCGATATGACTTTGCGGGGTTTGAAAAATGTTCATGGTAACAAAGAGCACCGATCTTCAAATTCCGAACAGCTCCGAAGCGCTTAAGCAAACTTGCGAGATTAAGATGGTATCACGAGGATAGCCAGTTCCACCAATCAGAGACGTCACTTTCACACTGTAGGATTGTAGGTACTATAGTAGTAAAACGTGATATTGCGAATAAATCATGTTTATCTTATAACAAGGTGGATTCCATACAAAGTTGTGGCTTCTACCTGAGCATATTGATTCACAACCTTGTAGCTGTTTGTCTTGGTTCCCATCTTAAACCATTTTATAGAAAGATTTTCCAAAAAGTCAATGGAGAAAATTAATGGGAAATGTACTTCCGGAACCACACTGTTACGCTCTATATACATTATGTATACAATATGATTTGCAGTTCTCTTTTGGATACCAGTTACAGTTCTGGTAACAGTGTTTCACCATTGCAGGTTCTCCATCGGTCACTACTGGAGAAGACGGCACACAGCTCTTCTTTGCTGTTTCTCAGCCAATCACAACCTCTGGAAGCAAACCCAACAGAGCCAGGTCTCACTGCTGCCAAGAATGTGGCAAGAGCTTCAGTGAGTCGTCAAGCCTCCAGAGACACCAGCGTGTCCACACTGGAGAGAAGCCTTACCTCTGCCAACAGTGTGGGAGGAGCTTTAGTCATCCATCAGTTCTTCAGGCACACAAGCATGTCCATACTGGAGATAAACCCTACCACTGCCAACATTGTGGCAGTAGCTTCAATAGGTATTCAAACCTCCAGATACACCAGCGAATCCACACTGGAGAGAAGCCTTACCACTGCCAACAGTGTGGGAAGAGCTTCAGTCAGCTATCAGGTCTCCAGACACACCAGTTTGTCCACACTGGAGAGAAGCCTTACCACTGCAAACAGTGTGGCAAGAGCTTTAGTAGGATGTCAGGCCTCCGGACACACCAGTTTGTTCACAACGGAGAGAGGCCTCACCACTGCCAACAGTGTGGCAAGAGCTTCAGTCAGCATTCAAGTCTCCAGATACACCAGCGTGTCCACACTGGAGAGAAGCCTTACCACTGCCAACAGTGTGGGAAGTGCTTCAGTAGGATTGCAAGCCTCAAGAGACACCAGCGTGTCCACACTGGAGAGAAGCCTTACCACTGCCAACAGTGTGGCAAGTGCTTCAGTAGGTTTGCAAGCCTCCAGAGACACCAGCGTGTCCACACTGTCAAAACTTTAAAAGACGTGTCGTAGCGGCAGTGGCTCAGTGGGTAGAGCGGGGCAACAGGTGATCCAGAAGTAGCTGGTTCAATCCCAGGTAACGCATCACTAAGCGTTGAGGTCATCGAACAAGACACCTAACCCTGTGTGAACATCATAAACATGCAGGCCAGTCAATGTTGAATCAGAAAAGCAGGCTATAATAATACAATGGTGCACAGCAAGGGAGAAACAAAGTTCCACCACAAAGGAAAGTCTGCAGCTTTATAGTAAGTTACAGGACAGAAGATAACAAAAGGGGAACAGTCATTGCCACCCCATAGGTAAATGTTAACTTGGTTGTGTCCAATGAGACCAACAGCTTTTAGCTGCCTACCTGCACACACAGCTGGGTATCAGGGAGTACAATCAAATGGCCATATGCAGCCAGTCTGTCTATACAGGACAGCTGATGGGTGTGGTTGAAATGGGAAATACATGTACTTCTGTTTGTGTCCAAGTGGGACATTTAGGCGTGAGATACATAGAAATACAGCTGAAGTGGTAAATTAAGCATGGTATGCACACAATGTGCACACAAGATGACTCAGCAATTGCTAGCACGAAGTACTGTTTACTGAACTGATAAACCATAATTGAATAATCAAATCACATTCCTTCAGTAGAGGCTCTACTCAGAGTTCCTCACAGATAGCCGAGCTTCTCTCCATTTCCATTTCCATTTCCAGATGCGGCGTAGACGTGGCATGTGGATCTATGGCCCATAATGATCGTGTAGCTGACTGTCGATGCCTGTTCGAAATACCTCAAACGTCAATAAATGTAGCACAAGATAAGTGATTTCCGTGGTCTGTTTATAATGCGAGTGCAATAAAAATACATTGTTCATAAAATCAATGAATAATTGTGATAAATAATCGGGATTAGCATTTTGGCCATTAAAAATAGTCATAATGTAAGGTGTAAAAAAGATTGGCTCTGATACAGAATGATAGGACCAATCCATTTGTAAAAGATACTTCATCTCTTTTCCTTCATGTGAACCTTCTCTGAGGTCTGACGTCTTTACCTAATGCAAAGGTAAAGACGTCGTGCAGCCCTAGTATCTGGGAGTGACTAGCCTTCCTGATCTCGCAAGCTTCAGTTTAATTTTGCCGTGAGAATCAGTCTGGAAAGCCTCTGAACTGAACTTTCCAATCAGCGGCGTGTTTATAGCTATACGCGTCTGGTTTTAGGTGTGCCAACAACGAAAACGACCAGATGGTTTATCCAATCAACTGCCAAGTACAGCTATTCACAAACCGTTCCAACGTACTGCTCCCCACATTTCCTCTGGCATGTCAGGTTAGGGAGCGACTGCTTATCAACAGAAATCGCCAGGTCGCTGGCGATCTCTGTTGAACACAAACGTTCACCCCTTCTTTGTCTCCTCATTCTTGACCCCTTTTCCGCTCTACATCCCTCTTGTTCAAACCTCTTCATCCCTAGCTCCTATTTTTTTTTTCTTTCTCTTTATTAAAGCATGCTCATACATTAATTGGTGTCAAATGAAGCCTGTTGGTTTCACGTCATTTTGGTATTAAACTGTACGAAACACTTGAAATTCAATTCATCTTAAATATTCCATGTGGATGACATTGCTCTTAAAGTAAATGAAGCTCAAAAACCGCATAAATATTTTTCTTTTTTCATTTTCACCTGACATAATGTTAGTGATATAATTGAGTACTTTATTAGAATTATGCATTGTTGTGGGAAGTTTTAATAAATGGATATACTTAGACAGAGAATCTTTAGTCTTTGTTAAATTAATAATTTCTATAGAAATGGAGCAATCTCAACAAATGCTGTTCAATGCATCTTAGCGAGAATGCTGAACCTTATTTTGTCTGTGTCCTCCTCATATACTTGGCACAGAGAGCATGTTTAAACTACAATGTCAAAACACTGTCAAAGTAATGTATAGCAGTAGGATGTGTGGTCCCGCAGATATATAGCATAGACATTATCGTAAAACATCTTACACAAGAGGCCCCATTTATACTGCTCGCATGAACCACGCATGTATCTGGTGAGCGTCAAAACCATCTAAAGCTCAGACCTACAGAAACAAGTTAACTTATGTAGTCATGTTAAAGAATGTCTGGGAAAGTATATAACAGGCAGTTCTCAGATCATGAACATAAGGACCTATAAGAAATATTGTAAACTAGTAGAACATGTAAAAATATTCCATAACGGCATCTAAACCCCTTTTTCACTATAGGACTAAAATACAACATCTGAGTATATTCGTCAAGGAACAAGCCATTGTTAGTTAACATATCAAAATACTTATGGGTTTTATTATGTCAGAAATGTTGAAGTGTGTGTGGTAGTTCTAAATGCATATATATATGCATGTTATTGTATTAATTTATGTACTAATCTACAGTCTGAGTCCAAGATTTTAAGGTTTTATTCTCCCACATTGAGAAATGATTTGGGGCGAACAATGACTTAACTAGAAATGTTTGCCAAATAGCTTGAACTGTGATTGGCCAAATTTGACCCTTTTAAAATATTCCTTTGGATCTGGGGAAGAAGGGAAGTGTAGTTTTAGATTCAGTGTAGTCTTTCGCAGACTGAATGTATGTCTAAGATGCCAATGACCTATAATAGAACTACAACCCCCAAAGTATCGCCGTCCCAAATGTCTAAGCTTTAATGTACAATAGCTGTGTTGATAAGAGGACACTGAATCCTCAGGGATATTTTGTGCCTTTTGATTGTTTAACGTGAAGTTGTTTGATAATTTTAATACGATGTGTATTTGATGTATTCTATATAATCCCATTTGAGTGTGTCATTAAAATTACGTTTTTATAATAAGCAGTGGTTGTCTGGGCTATGTACTACAGAAACAAGGGTACCTAACCTCAAAGAAGTGTTTGATTTAAGATTTTGATAGATGTTTGATATTGATCACATTATGAAATATTAATTTATCCATCTATCCATCCTTAATCCGTTTATCCGGAGTTGGGTCGCGGGGGCAGAAGCTCCAGCAGGGGACCCCGAACTTCCCTTTCCCGAGCCACATTCGCAAGCTCTGAGGCGTTTCCAGGCCAGTGTGGAGATATAACCTCTTCACCTAGTCCTGGGTCTTCACCGAGGCCTCCTCCCAGCTGGATGGGCCAGGAACACCTTCCAAGGGAGGCATCCTTACCAGATGCCCGTACCACCTCAACTGGCTCCTTTCGTCACAAAGGAGCAGCGGCTCTACTCAGTTCCTCACGGATAGCTGAGCTTCTCACCCTATCTGTACCTGTTGGCCAGTAATGTTTTTCAGAAAACACAAAAAACTGAACCACATATTGACATGGGCCGTTATACTAAAGGAGCAGAATCGCACGATATGTTCAACTGAGGATGTAGGTGATTTTACCTTTACATGTAGCCTCCTCCACCATCCTAATCTTGCAAGCTTCAGTTTCACTTTGGTGAGAATCAGTGGAGAGCTTGGAAATTGAGGTGATTCAGGCCGGTAAACCACATGTGTTGCCAATCACCATCGTAGTTTAGCTATGGGCGTGGGTTAGGTGTGGAGACTAATTTCAAAACTCCAAAGAAGTGTCCCAGATCGTTTGTTGAACAATTGTATATTTCATTAATCGAAATGGTGTGAATATGATCAGGTATAAAAATGTATAACAGTTTAAAGTTAACAAAAAGTGACTATAAGGCAAGTAGCAATATGCATAGAATTATTACCCGAGACACAGCATACCATGATATAATGACCAAGACACAGCATACCATGATATAATGACCAAAACAGAAACAGAGGAAAATAGACAGAGAGCACACCCAGTAAGTTGGTCCAGAGAAACACCACCAAGAAGCCTCCCCATATCAGAAATGGGCATGTTTTATACAGGAGAGACCTGGGGGCTGGCGCTGTCTTAAATTCTATGGGCTACCTTAACAGTGAAGATGAAGATAAGGGAATGTCTCATGTCTTGAGGTGAGTGAGGAAGATACAGACGTCTTGGCGTCGGCCCCCTGCACTGGATCTTGGTCTTCTGTTAGGCTGACAGACCTGAGAGGTGATATTGTGTTGTTAAGAGGTTACAACAAAGGCTTGTTTGCAAATGGAGGGAAACACCTTAAATGTGTTTTTTTTGGGGGGGGGCTTGCTGTAAGGTCTAGAGGCTTGTCTGGTCTGAATTAATTAGCTGCCCCCCCCCTTCTTCTGGGGGAGAGAATACAGTAAGATCAGATGAAAGTATCTCAGGTGATCTAATTGATCTGAGGAACAAATAAGTCTGTTGTGGTATGAAGATACTAAATTGCATACATTATTAGTAGATATAAGGGCTTATCTTTAATAATAACTCTAATTAATAGAGGTCGTACGGTCAACCAGCCATTCGAACCCACCAGGTGTGACAGGCGACTTGAAAACAATTTTGAGTCGAAAACGCCTAGAGACGATACAATACAGCATCAGTTTTAATATAATGTATAAGAGCAGCAAAGGCTTTTCTCAATGGAAAATATGTTTTCACAATTCTCCCAACTTTGCTACTGCAAGAGTGGATAACAACACACTGCTGGTTCACAGGTTCGTCCATAAGCAAAGTATTTTTTGAAAGCGCCTGCCCTCATGAAACCCTTTCAATGGACGGCTCCCACATATCTGGACTTAAGCATATTAAGCAGATTTAGGGGGAAAAAAATGTTTTGGCAAAAAGTGACGATAGTTAACCGAACATATGCACACACACTACACTGCAGTTAACATCTGTAGCCCTACATAATTGTTGTGTTACGTGGGGTGTATCATGGGTCGTACCATTACTATGTAACAAGTTACACCACAATAATCCTCACATCTAGACCTGCAGCACGAACAGGTGTTGTGCCAAAAAGTGATATCCTGACAGAAAGTAATTTTGCGCGCTACCGCGGACGGCAGCCTGTTAAAAATGATTCGCTATAAGTCATTAGTAAATTTGTTTGAAATTTAAACAATGATATTACACGTCTACATACCAAACACACACACACACACACACACACACACACACACACACACACACACATCGTAAATGGTACCACATTGCCTAATGAATTAAAACTGCAAACATTTATATGGCCACAATTTCTTTACCAAAAGCATGTGTCACAAAGACACACCTTTGCTATTATCGAAGACAATAACTCAGATTAATTCGCACGTTTTGATTTACTAATCCAGAAATCAGCAGCTGTAGACTATAACGATTCAGCTTTAACAGGCTGCCGTCCGCAGGAGCGCGCAAAATCACTTTCTGTCAGGAAATCACTTTTTGGCACAACCCCGACAAGGCCAGGGGCATTGCCCCTGAATACATGATCTTACATACTACCTGTTTCAAGACTCGGCAAATCCTTGCTTTGTGTCAGTCTCGGCCTCGCAACTTTGACTTTGCCTCTAAAATCAGTCTGGTGATCACGGACATCGTCAGGCCGCTGAACCTATAGCGTGTGGCCTTTGTTCTTTGATATTGGAGGAATATTGATTATTCTTGCGCATTTGTATGTTAATGTTTCTTGTTCTATAAAAACCCTAAAAGATAGCCGTCGCTCCGATGACGTCACCGCGGAAGCGCGACGGCTATGCGCCCATGTTTGAAACTGCACGAAGGCCTGAACAACGTGTAGTGGAAATGTGTGATCTAAATTTGTTGCGATTTTCATCAAACGAGCAGATGGTTGTAGATGGGAATGAGGTCTTTGTTTTATTTGACCGATTTCAGATGATTTGTGGAGTAGAAGAAGTCAGAGTGTTTGTCAAAGAAAGACTGGCCACGCGGCCCACGCCTGCAGGTGAGACTGTGGTTTGAGTTGAACGCGTGTTAAGCACTGTGACTGTGGTTTGAGTTGAACGCGTGTTAAGCACTGTGACTGTGGTTTGAGTTGAACGCGTGTTAAGCACTGTGACTG
>JAODLL010060882.1:0-17950 GCA_026546735.1 Forbesichthys agassizii | reverse complement strand
GGAGTCAGGCTCAGAGCTGGGGTGCAGGTACACTTTAAAGGTGGAGTCAGGCTCAGAGCTGGGGTGCAGCTACACTTCATAAAAAAACACTAATGCATTTCATTACACATACTGAACACATTAAAAAAACATATTTAACATTATTTCGTTATTGGTTTATTTATAAATGTATTAAACATGGTTAATGATAGAGGTTTTTAATAGCTCCATAAAATGTTTGTGATTGTTTGACAGGATATCTATCCGAAAGGTGTGATCCCATTGGCTGCCATACAGATGGCCCGCCCTACAAAAGACAATAAGTTTGAGATTGTGACGAATCACAGGATCTTTGTTTTCCGCACTGATAACGAAGGTATTCAGTTCACATGTATCTCCCACGCACACTAATCATTATTTGGCACTAACACACATCCATAGAAACCCCCCTTCCCCCCACCCTGAACTACATGGACAATGTCTAGTAACCCCTGCCCCTCCATTGGGTTGATCTAGGATGACTCAGAGCCATGTGGAGAGACAGTTGCGTCAACTCCGTTTACTCCAATGGACTGTTTTTTTATTTTCACAGCAATGTCGGATCGTGGAGCCTCAAAACAGTTCCCAGAAGTTAAATTATATTGCAAATGTAAACGTGAATGTAAATCTGTGCATTTATTGACTACTGTTAGATTCCAAAAAAATGTTGCAGATATTATAGATTTCTTTGTAGATTCGCTACTACTAATTAGCAAAAAATTAAGTTATATATCTGTATATGTCGATTCAAATTTCCCACCAAGGACTTCCTGGAACTGTTTTGCCTTTTCATGAATCAGGTGACCATTTAAAATGTAGAACTTCCGTTGGTGCAACTCTCTCTTTCCATGGCTCTGGGATGACCGGGATCACACTGTTCCAACGCTGCCTGTGGCTGAGAGCTGGGTTGTTCTAGTCTAGAGCATTCTGAGGCCAGCGATTGGACTGTTGGATCTCCAGAGCTTTCCTAGGGTGACATGAATCTCAAATATGAAGTACATTACAACCGTGTGCATGGATTAGATGAACCATACATATGGATATGGGTTATTTTAGTAATCCACTGTGCATACATGTATCATTTTTTAAATGTTGGGTTGTAACATAGAATTATATGCATATTTTAGTCTAAAAACTGTTTTTATAGCCTATATGAAACCTGTACTTCTCCATGCTAATGTAAATTTTTGGCAAATAGCTTGACACTTTGCCAAGTTTAACCATAAGGTATTTAATAACGTGGTTTTTATTGGGGTAACAAACATATTTATGACTTGTGTCTTACATTTAGCCTACCATGAGCACATGGTTTATTAATCACCGCACATGGTTCTGTGGGCATGCTTAACTAATCTCTGCACACACATAGGTAATCAGTCAGTTTATTAATACGTGGGAACGGATTTCAACATTCATTTTATTTTTCAACAATATGACTTCAGGGGTG
Organism: Forbesichthys agassizii; assembly: GCA_026546735.1. Classification (NCBI taxonomy): domain Eukaryota; kingdom Metazoa; phylum Chordata; class Actinopteri; order Percopsiformes; family Amblyopsidae; genus Forbesichthys; species Forbesichthys agassizii. Next base: position 16,485 of record JAODLL010060882.1, on the reverse strand, counting down.
CTCATTTTCAGTCTAGACCAGGGGTCCCCAATCCGGGTCCTAGAGCCCCATGAATAGCTCATTATGACCAATTCATTAGAATCAGGTGTGTTTGAGCAGGGAGACATCTAAAACATGCAGGGCAGCGGCCCTCCAGGACCAGGATTGGGGACCCCTGGTCTAGACTAACTAAAAAATATTTTCACATTATTGGTTGATATGAATTTACGGTAAGAAGTTTGTTACAGAGCATTGATAACTCATAAATGTGCATGTTTTTGTTCAATACTGTAATCCTTTTCGTCATATCAAAAATGTACCTTATCTTAAAACTTTATATTATTTACAACCATTTTAAATTCCGCTAACTCCTCACCAAGTGTTGAGGTGTCCGTGAGCAAGACACCTAACCATAACTGCTCCCCCGGTGGTCAGAGGTCTCCTTGCATAGGTGACATCGCCATCGGTGTATGTGTGTGTGAATGGGTGAATGTGGTTTGGATAAAAGCACTATATAAATGCAGTTCATTTACCGTCTTACCATGTGAGGTGATGAATTAAACTCTGCCTCCCTCTGTCAGTCCAGCGGCAGCGCTGGCTTGGGGCCTTGCAGGACCGGGTCACCGACCTGCTGGTGTTTGGACAGCCTCGGTTCGGACCCGGGACACACTGTCAGAAGCACGGCCTCCTGGAGCTGAAGGGAACCAAGTCTAAAGTCTATGCTGCCATCAACACTGAGCAGATCTGGTTGTACAAGAGTGAACAGGTAACCATGGTTACCCCAAAACTGTAAATGCTGTAACAAAATAACAAGATATTCCCATAATTTATTTTTAAAGAATATTAACTTGTACAGTACGTATGTATACAGTATGTATGTATGTATGTATATGCTGTATATACAGTATATACTGTATATTTAATTTAAATACTCTATTTTAATATTTATCATAAAATAATTTCGACCTTTTTGTAAATGAAACTTTTTTAATGAGTAATTTAATTATACATTTTGGGGAATTATGATTCAGTGAAATTCTGCATCACATGTCTGCTATGAACATTGAAATATCTTCTGCTAGTAAATGTTCTCTTCCTTTGGTTCCTCTGCAGTGTTTTCGGAACGGGATTGGAATCACGCTGATTGACGCCCGAGGAGCAACAATCCGAGATGCAAAACACAAAAGTTTTGAACTCATCACACCGTATAAAACCTTCAGGTACCAGCAAAAATGTTTACTTGAACAGACTATTTAATCAAGTCGTAAGACAATGTTTACGTTTACAGCGTTTGGCAGGTGCTTTTATCCAAAGCGACTTTCGTGTGTCATTAGTTCAAACCCTAAACAATGAGCTGTGGAGGAGGAGTGTTGGCATGCCCTGTAGTTGTTGTCTGTGTTTAAATGATCAGTCAGTGCCACGCAGTGCGGAGGAGAGTCTGAGCAGGCCACAAGCTCACAAAAAGATCTAGAAATCATTGTGATTGGCTCCTGAAACCACAGAGCCGTTATGACGTGTGTTCTGAAGTCACCTAGCATAAAGGTGTCGGGGGGATTGGCGTTTTCTTCGCACTGCAATGTGGTTCCTACGGCGATCCTCGTCACCCACCTGGGCCGCTCCTCCTCAGCTTCGCGGCGGAGTCGGAGTGCGAGAAGCGTCTCTGGATGGATGCGCTTCAGGAGGCCATCGCCGAGACGCTGTCAGACTACGAGGTCGCTGAGAAGATCTGGTCCAACCGCTCCAACAGGACCTGCGCTGACTGCAGAGCCAGCAACCCAGACTGGGCCTCTATCAACCTATGTGTGGTCATCTGCAAGAACTGTGCAGGTGTGTGTGTGTGTGTGTCTAACCCCCCCCCATCACTTCTCCAGCTTTGGCTATGAACCAGCATCCTGTTACCACGACAATAGGGAGCGTCTAGTTCCCTGAGACTGATTGTTCTGCTCTATTGTCTGTGTGTGTGTGTGTGTGTGTGTGTGCGTGTGTGTGTGTGTGTCTGTGTGTGTGTGCGCGTGTGTGTGTCTGTGTGTGTCTGTGTGCGTGTGTGTGCGTGTGTGTGCGTGTGTGTGTCTGTGTGGGTGTGTGTGTGTGTGTGTGTGTGTGTGTGTGTGTGTCTGCGTGGGTGTGTGTGGGTGTGTGTGCGTGTGCGTGTGTGTGTGTGTGTGTGTGTGTGTGTGTGCGTGCCTGCAGGTCAACACCGGGGGCTGGGGACGATGGTTTCCAAAGTGCAGAGTCTGAAACTGGACACCAGCATTTGGAGTAACGAGATAGTTCAGGTGAGACTAGAGAAGGAAAACACTAAGATATTGTCATCTTGGTGTATTCCTCTGATATAATACTGGATTCCATAATATCATATTGTTGCTGTTGGTCATATTTCAGACAGAGAAAATAAATAAAAAATACCGCTTGTAATGAATGCATTAAAAATTACCTAAACTTTATTAAGAATTAACATCTTAATTGATGTGCATTTATTCCTTTTTTGATCATGTATTTTCTTCCGCCGTACTTTTATGTTCATGGCGATTTGTTACATTGGTTTCCATTTACAAGAACTGTTTGGTTCGAGTAGGTAATAATGCGTCGCTCCTAACACACATGGGGACGCAGCAACAACACAGCGCTCCTAGTGGCAGCCTGGTGCTACTACAGTATTTACCGTAACTGACTAGATTTATATTATCTCAGAGCCAGCCTTGACTTGCGTTAGGTCTGGGACAGCAAGACCCGCCTACTCCACAGGAGAAGCATTTTTATTGACATCCACAATGACCTTGTTGTTTCTTTGTCACACAATGTGACTGAAGCTGTATAAAAACAGTTGAAACAAACCCCATTTATATATTGTAAAATGGCTCAGCTGCCAGTAACCAGTGAATGTGAACATTGTAGTCAGTAGTCACTTCAAAATATACAACTGAGAACTTACCAGCCAGACTTGTGCCAACAAGCCTGGCTGTTTGCAGGTTGTTGATGTTAAATATAGACATGGTTACTGCATAAACAAAACTGGTAGTGTAAGAAATGAGTCATTGAAGCACTGCACTAGTGTCTTACTGGAGTTATGAATGGTCATGCTGTGAGTGACATTGCTAACACCACTTCCTGGAAGGGGTGATACGCTTCCCTAAGTATCTGACCTTCAGCACACATCGCTTATGATGATGGACGTAAGAGGCTGAGACTGGCTTTTTTATGCTACCACAGGTACCACATTCTCTGGACACGTGGATCTCTATGGCTACCTTCTAAATATGAAGAAGAAACACCAAAATGTTTCCTAATATTTGGAATGACAGCAATGATGTGCAGATGTTGCTACTAAATGAGCTCTAGCAAATATAGCCTTGCAAATAATTATTAGCTTATTGTTTACTTATATCTAGACACTCAGCAACAGTGACCATTTTAGAGTTACATCTTCATCATCTACGTCTTTTTAAGAACTGAATGCAACGCGGATGGTGTGAAACAGGTGCTTCTAACCAGAGCAGGTGGCTATGATTCATTGTAAACAAAGTTTGTTTACTTGCGTGCAGCTGTTTATTATGCTGGGCAATGATCGGGCGAATGACTTCTGGGCTGCTCGACTGCCTTCGTCTGAGGAGCTGGACTGTGATGCTACACCCGAGCAGAGAAAAGAGTTAATCTGCCGCAAATACAGAGAGGGGCGCTACAGACACCCTCACCCTAGCTACAGTAACCAGGAGGACCTGCTGAAGGTACCGCATCATCCAAAATCATCTGCCTGGCTTCAACTAAGCTCTTTCCCTCGTTGTACCTGTCTGAGCAGGGCTTTAGTATTCAAGTCTGGAGACGCTTTGTCTCTGTCTTGGACTTGTTGGTATTTGGACTCGGACTTGACTCGGCCATTGGACCCGATCGAGTCCAGTCGTTGAGTCCAGCTCAGGGTCTTTCCTGCATAGGTTTTGCCTCGCCTCAGTTATTATTTAAGTGTGCTGTTCTGGTAGAGTGTATTTCTGTTGCAGAGAAGGGAGTTGAAAAACATACGTAGCTCCTGAAATGTAGGCTACAAATCTTTAGAAAAAGTCTCACTTAACATTGATTACATGTAGATGATGTAGCACAGAACATAGATTCAAGTAAGTATGAGTCAAATATTCAATATCATTATTTACAATAGTTTATGATAGACATTACTCCCCCAAATGATTCTAGGATAGTGTAGTCTACAATGTATTGCTAGCTTCTCTGAGAAATACATTGTAATACAGCATGTGATTGTAAGAAAGTCACGAGAACTCCTATATTACATCTTATTGTCAAGGGGACAAATTATAGGCTTTAGGCATAATATGCTATCTTACAAAAATGTAGCTCTTTTTCAAATAAATGTATAAGTAGGCTATTTGAACATGCTTAATGCCTTGCTCAAATTAGAGTCAGATTTTGACTCGGCCTTGACTTGGACTCTCTGTACTCGGTTTTGACTAGTCCTGGTTTTTGGAATTTGGATCTGAGTGGTCCGTTTGTTAGAGACATGGAAATAAGGCGTTGAACAAGAGTGTAAATTGAGTCATTTTAGGCTAGTTGTTTCCTTTGGCGCTAAACGCTTTTAGCATAGCGTCGCACGCTTCTACATTGTGTACATCCTTCTCTCTGTTATGCTCTCTGTCACTTTCTATTTCTCAACATTGCCTGTCTCCCCCTCCCTGCGCTGGCCTGCAGGCGTTATGCACGGCGGTGAGTGAGCAGAACCTTCTAAAGACCGTCACTCAGATCTTCTCAGAGGCCGAGTCCACATGGCACACTGACTCTAACGGCTGGGAAAGACACCGTTCCCAGGACTTATTTGCTCCCAGCTCAGGTGAGCCCATCAAGGAATCACAGCCCTCAGTACAGTGAGTGTACTGTATGGAGGCTGTGAACACAGTTGCTTTAATTATAGCACACGTTTGTGTTGCCATGGTGAAGGCTCTCAGCCGTTCCTTCAGGGGAGCTCTTAAACTATTATCCCATGGTTCAGTGAATAGGTACCTTGCATAACATGGTTTCTACACATGGAAAGAAATGGAAATTTACATTGTCGAAAAACTTCAAACTATGGCTTATTTGCAACATTATACAGTAGTTGCATACAAAGAATGGCATGTATGGGAGATAAAATAACAAGCAACATAAATGAATAATGTATACCCCTTGTCTTTCACTGGTAACCCACAGCATTCACATTTTATTAACAGTAGAATAACACACAATTAGGCTATTTATTTAATGTTGTTTTCATTGCGTGACGTCCTCATTGGTGTTAGACTGTCAGGCTTTGCAACATTTAAATGAATGTTGTTCTGCATATTCTCCTGAGTGGTTTCTGTGTATTGAATCTGACTGTAGGCACTATATTTGTACCCTGGTGTAGCCAGAGCCAATATTCACTTAGTTATTATGGTCTAGACGTGCTCCACTGAGAAGGGTTAACAGCTCCTACTGGGTGTAAGACCGCTGGTTAAGTTAGAAGATATTGGACAGCCTTTGACCAATCGTAGCATGCTAGGTGTGTGTGTGTGTGTGTGTGTGTGTGTGCGCGCATATGCGTTTTACCATCACATGCCTCAGATTCATATTTAAACAGAAATGTGGACTTCTGCTGACAGACGTTGGTTTTCATGGTGATTACAGAGAAAACACTAATGACACTAAACGACAAATGGAAATAGTCAAACTAAATCTTGGTGGCCATGACTTTAATCTCCCAAGATAGACTCCCCTTGAAAATGTTGCGCCGTAAACTAGGGCACTTTAGGAGCAGTATTCAGTTCGGTTTTGTGTAGAGCGCAGAGTGCAGAAGATGAATTGACAAACTGTGTTGCGTAAGCGCTGGTGTGTACAGTCCTGTATTGTGTGTCCAGCATTACCCAGCAGCCTTTGTGCCTACAGCGTCTGGTAACCTGGACGCACTCTGAATAATGGAACTCTGTGTGTCTTTAGCCAGTGTTGCTTGGCTAACTGATTTACAATGTCCACACTGTCGTTCACGGATAGAACAAGTCCACTGCAAATATTCATTCTACTTCTATTCTTCTAATGGCAGATAATGGCCTTGGTTAAAGCTAGGATCCTTTGTTTATTTATCCTTGATTCCTATGTTATATTCTTCTCCTATCCTCCCCTCTCCTCTCCTCTCCTCTCCTCCTATAGACCCAGGTGTTTATGATGAGATCATGCAGTCTGTATTGTACTCAGGCTACCTCTACAAATCCAGCTCCATGCACAGAGGCACTTTATCCCGCAAGACCAGAGAAGGTAGGCGTCACGGCGGCCTAGCTGTGGCCAGCAGCAGTAGAGGGAGGTGTTTGTAACAGCCGGTGGGAGACAGCATGTCTTTCTTGGGCTGGAGCACACAGCAGCAGTAGAGGGAGGTGTTTGTAACAGCCGGTGGGAGACAGCTACAATCTAGCAACTCATCTGGAGACTTTAATAGTTTACCATGTTTGTATTGTTTATGGTTACAACCAAAAAATAACTTCACTCTGTACTGTAACCACTGACACATTTGGCCGGAAATACATACCAAAATAGAAATTCTAGTCCTAACTTGAAATTGTAATGAAGGCATCATTAACCCTTCAGTATAGAGCACACTTATGGACCCTCTAAAGCCACGACAGAGCTACAGTATACTGTGTAGTAGGTGCTTTGTTTCAGATACATGTAGTTCATATTGTTTATTGAAGCATTACAGGGACAATATTTATGTCGGCAATGGCAAAGAAACTCAAATGTTTCTGTTCTGGTTTGAAAGGCCAAGTCCTGTTCTAAACTGGATGTTTAAAGCTGCTAAGATTCTGAAGGTTCAAATGTTCATCAGACTTCCAGAAGTTCTGGTGCCGGGTGGATAAATCTCTGTGGTTCTACGAGTCGGAGCGCTGCTCGGAGCCCTGCATGCAGATCAACGTTAAAGACATTGTGTGTGTGGGCGTCAGCAGGCCCGACGGCAGCAGCAATAATGGATTTATTGACAGGTAGGAGCCCCAATCACGTTGACAGAACGTTACATTGGAGCAACGGGCTGGATGGCCCAACACGCATTGAGCTAAGGTGTACTGCTCCATGCTAGGTTCCGCTACACCTTTGAGCTGTACCTGACGTCAGACAAGCTCCACCACTTTGGTTTGGAGACGGCCGATGCCCTCCACAGCTGGACCCAGGCCATCGGCAAGGTCAGACATGTTGCTACGCTCGCCTGTCACCTAGAAAGTGAATATCGCTGTTGTTAGGTAATAGACCTCTTTCACAGTGACCCGGAAGTGCTACTGATGAGGGTGCACTGACCTCCTGTCTCGTCTATGAACAGAGATACCTTTTAGTTGTTTTTTATGGCTGAACAGCTATTTCAAGCTATTTGTAAGTTGATACACTTTCTGTCTAATTCACAAAATATATCCTTGCAATTCGCTAGCTCACCATCCTCTGTGCGTGCTGATAAAATAATCCATTATTTAAACTGGCTCTTTAAATAACAACACAAACAAAGTGGCAAACACCGCTCACAACAACAATGGTGCTTGGATTCATTGAAACACATTGCGAAACAAAGCAGCATTATTGTTGCGAGCGGTGTTTGCCACATTATTTGTGTATCTATTTACAGATCCAGGGCTGTGTGCCAGTACCATATTGTTTGTTCAGAGCACACAGAGACCGGTAAGATCGTAAAATGAGGGCAGATATTTGGTGACTTTGACACGAAGTGTATTAGCATACAGTTAGCTTGCAATAGCATACCGTTAACTGATGCATCCGTTTGTTATTGCGAGAGACAGCGTCTGATGTTGCTTCTGGTGTCTCAGGCCGCCTCTCCTCTGAGCTGCCACTGTCTGCTGAGCAGGGAGTTTGAGCGCGTGGGGCTGCTCCGCTACAAGGCCATGCTGGACCCTCAGCAGTGGCGGGAGGCCTACTTCGTCCTGCAGAAGTCCAACCTGTTCATCTGCCCAGAGGACGACGGGGCTGCCGAAGACATCATCAACCTGAACCGCCTTCAGGAACTCAGTTAGTAGAACTCCGTTAGTAGCTAGAGCGCTCAGTTAAGGGTGGAGTCAGCGATGCTGTAGAGAGAGATGGTTGATATGGGAACCCTATCAAAACAAAAACACCTCTCCGGTCAATGCCATAGAGTGCACACACACACACACATTGGACGCGCATTGCCAAGGCTGGAAATGTGTTGTGTGGTGCGATCTGCACCACTTTGTTTGTGTTCAAATTTACATTTTCGTGTAAGAATTGTATTCTGTATCGTGAGGAGACGTAACTGTATTTGACAAGAAGTGTGTTAGCTTACACTCGCTGACTTCACCTTTAAGCTCAGACCTTCGTGTGATTGATATGATGGGGTACAGGTACAGCGCCCGAGGCACATCAAGCCCATGCGCTCCACCTCATCTCTTTTTATGCCTCAACGCCGTCCTGTATGGTGGTTGCTTGGTGACACGCTGGGGGCATCACGTGACCTGGTGCTAACCTTAGTCTGCTCTCAGGTACAGCCTCAGAACACCAACACCATGACAAGAAAGACATCCTGGTGCTGGTGGAGAAGGGAAGGTGGGTGAAGCCTGCCTGTCTGCCTGTCTGCCTGTCTGTCTGTCTGTCTGTCTGTCTGCGTGTCTGCCTATTTACCTGCCTGTCTGTCTGTCAGCCTGTCTGTCTGTCTGTCTGCGTGTCTGTCTGTCTGCCTGCCTGTTTGCCTGCCTGTCAGCCTGTCTGTCTCTCTGTGTGTCGGTCTATCTGCCTGTCTGTCTCTCTGTGTGTCAGTCTATCTGCCTGTCTATCTGCCTGTCTGTCTGCCTGTCTGTCTGTCTGTCTGTCAGCCTGTCTGTCTGCATGTCTGTCTGTCTGTCTGCCTGTTTGCCTGTCTGTCAGCCTGTTTGTCTGCGTGTCTGTCTGTCTGTCTGCCTGTTTGCCTGTCTGTGTGTCAGCCTGTCTGCCTGTCTGTCTGCCTGTCTGCCTGTCTGTCTGTCTGCCTGTCTGAGTGTCTGTCTGTCTGTCTGCCTGTCTGTGCCTGTCTGCCTGCCTGTCTGTGTGTCAGCCTGTCTGTCTGTCTGTCTCTCTGTCTGTCTGCTCAGTAGCCTTAACATGCTGTGCATCCATGCTAACATTTTTAGCATCCATTTTAGCATCCATGCTAAGATGAACCAAACACCAGAGCCTCTTGTTGTGTGCGACCTGCTCCCACCCTCTCCTATCAGGACTCTGCACCTGCAGGCAATGGGCCGCTCAGACTTCTCCCTGTGGTACTCTGACATCCAGCGAGCTGCAGGTGGGAAGGGCAACACACTGAGAGACCAGCAGCTGAGCCGGAATGACATTCCCATCATCGTCGACAGCTGCATCGCTTTTATCACCCAGTATGGTCAGTGAGCACTCACACACACGCACACACGCACACACACACACACGCACGCACGCACACACACACACACACGCAGTCTCACACACACACCACACACACACACAAACACACACACTAACCATGCTATCTTCATGTTGATACAGTGGCAATGGTCAATGGTGCATCTGCGCACACGCTTGGTACTACATCTCTCAGACCACCATGCAACTGATTTCATGTACGACTTTGGCTTTGACCTTTAAAGGGCTTGAAAATGAACGATTGTAATTGCCTTACGTCAAACTGATTCCAAGCCAATCCAATCCAGTTCAATGTATAAACAAGCCTGTTGACTAAAGTGCTGGACATGGACATATTTAAGAAAAAATATAAACACAAGGGTAACAACCATCCATCCATCCATCTTCATGTGCTTATCTGTAGTCGGGTCACGGATCGGGGTAACAACACGAACATTAAAAAAGTAACAAAATACAAATACATAGACAAACAACGTACAACTCTCAAGCATGTTAAAAAGCACATGAATGAAAAGTGAGTTGTAAGTCGCGATTTAGAAATCTGAAGGCTGGGGGCCAGTCTGACCTGCAGAGGCAGTTCATGCCACAATCTTGGGGCCACGACTGAGAAGACTCCATCTCCCCTTTTATTCAGCCGCGTTTTATGACTGACATATTGTTTTGTTTGATGTGGTACGGCACATGTAAATGAATATTGTGCGCATGTGCGGACTCTTCCATCCCAAGTGGCTCTGCGTGACGACGTCGCCCTAGCTCTCTCTAAATACCTGCAGCAGATGTAACACCTTCATGCATTGTGCAGGTCTGGGCCATGAGGGCATCTACAGGAAGAATGGAGCCAAGTCCAGGATCAAACAGCTGATGGACGAATTCCGCAAAGATGCCCGGAACGTCAAGCTCCGCATCGGAGACAACTTCATCGAAGACGTGACGGATGTCCTGAAGAGGTTCTTCAGAGAGATAGATGATCCCATCTTCATGGCCGACCTGCACCCGCTGTGGAAAGAGGCTGCAAGTGAGCATGCGTCTGTGCAACTAGCTTTGCTAGCACCAGTGCTACTGTATGATTAGTGGTAGCCAGCAGTACATCTGCTCTACATGCTTTGCTTTACATTATGTAACCTCTGAACATGCAGTGGTGATTTAGTAAACACACAAAAACTAATTGACATAATTAAGATATTGTTTAAATGGATTTGTGTGTGTGTGTGGGCGTGTGCGTGTGCGTGTGTGGGTGTGTGTGTGTGTGTGTGTGTGTGTGTGTGTGTGTGTGCGTGCGTGCCTGCGGACATAGAACGACCCCAGAAAGGGCAGCGTCTGGACCGGTATAAGGAGCTCATCAGGAGTCTTCCTCGTGTCAACAGAACCACACTGGCTGCACTTGTCAGCCACCTGTACCGGTAGGCACACACACACACACACACTGGCTGTGGAGAGGTCACACACGCGATGGGTTCATCTTGGATGTGCATTAGTGTGTTCTGGCCTTCATTCTCTCCATGTTTGGTGCATTCTGCCCCAGGGTCCAGAAGTGTGCGGACCTGAACCAGATGTGCACAAAGAACCTGTCGCTGCTGTTCGCCCCCAGCCTCTTCCAGACGGATGGGAAGGGTGAACACGAGGTCAAGATAGTGGAAGATTTGATTGACAACTTCCCTTACGTGTTTGATGTGAGTGTCACGCATGTCGAAGATGTATTACATATAAATGTTGTGGACATAGTGGAGATAATATGCTGGTAATCATTATTTTATTATTACATAACGTATATAAACGTATGTTTTTTTGCATTGCCAGTCAATAAATGATGTTAATTATTGTGGTATGGTTTTGCGTTCCTGCATTTAATGAACCTCTCAAGAGACTAATATGACCCCCAACACCTGCACCCACCTGACATTCCGTTAAATGAACAGGCACACAGTTTCTCCTCCAATTGATTGCCAAAAAAGAGGCAGAGATGTCTGATTGACCCCTTCTAATCCGATTGTCTGGTTGCTAAACTCAGTCAATGAAACTTTGAGGACAATTTCCAGCCGCTGAGCGTTTAGTCGCCGGACGCCTTTTTTGCTCGCTGTCGCTTGTTCTTTTGGATTTGTGTCAAATGATGTTTTGAAAAGGGTGGAGCTGTAATAACTCCCTGCCCACATGCCTTGGGCTACCTGGGTTTGAAGCCCGCGGCCATTTCACAATCCTTCCCAACATCTCTCCCCTACTCGCTTCCTGTCTATCTCCACTGTCCTATCAAATACAAGTAAATAAAATTTAAAAAAATGGTTTTGAAACATTCAAAATACAATTGTGAAACATTTTCCTTCTAAAGTAACGGTTTGACAGGAGTGCTAAATGTGGTTTTGGTCCAGCCTTTGATACAGAGATAAATAATTGTGTCTGATTCCTGATGTTCTTGCTAAAGTCCATGTTGAATGTCTGTCCTCATGTGTGACAGATTGACGACGAACACAAGACTCAGATTGAACTGGAAATTAGCCTTATTACCACATGGAAGGACACGCAGGTACCCACGCTGTTACGCCCATATTATCAAGCCATTCTTTTTACTCTGCATATTTCACACAACGGTATATTTTCTCTGAAGCTTTCGCAGGCTGGAGACCTTATTATTGAAGTCTATCTAGAAATGAAGATCCCTGATTGCTGTATAACCCTTAAGGTGATGTGTTCCCCTGTAACTGTGACACTCAAAATGTGTTTTAAATGTAGAATCTGGTAACACAAACCTAATATCCAGTTGTATTGTAATATCATTTAATATGAAGTTATATTTTTAACTGCCAATTAGAATTATGTTTCACTAAATGTTTCTTTGTGAACTTTGCAGGTGTCTCCTACGATGTGTGCTGAGGAACTGACCAATCAGGTTCTGTACATGAGGAACGTCCCCGCTGGGGAGAGAGACGTCTGGATGACGTTTGAGGCCATTGAAGATGGACAGCTTGGTGAGCTTCCCCTGGCTAATACAGCGGTCTGCTTTACAAACACATCAGCAGGCAAATTGCTAAATAGGGATATTATATAACCACAATCTATTTTGAGATTGTTAATTGTATTTGCTATAATTATTCATTTGTATTGGAAATGCATAGAGCACAATGTTTGATTACATTATCGTGTGGAAAATATTTCATAATATTATATAATTTTATATTTTATAAGATAAACTGGGAGAGAGCTTAATTTTAACCATTTAGAACAAAATATATGAGTTCAAAACTCAAAACTGAGATTTTCTAAATGTTTTAAATGAGATGGTGTGTGTTTCTGGTAGATGGAACCAGGGTAAACACGCTGAAGCTAAATTAAGCTAATGTTGAGCCTGTGATATTGCAGAGAGACCGTTACACCCCAAAGAGAAGGTTCTGGAACAGGCCCTGCAATGGTGCAAAATGGCCGACCCAAGCTCTGCCTACCTGGTGGTGAAGAAGGTTCCCAAAGGAGAGGGAATTAACATCCTTACAGGTAAGAAAACGCATGCGCGCGCACACACACACACACACACACATATATACTTTCTGAATCGTTCTGTAAAAAGTTATGTTCTTGTTCGTCCAGCATACAAGAGTGAGATCATGAAGATTGGCCTCCTCCGCTGTAGAGAGGAGCCTCCTAAACTCCTGCAGGGGAACAAATTCCAGGAGAGAACCTTCCAGATTAAAGACCACAAGTTCCTTCTGCTCAAAGACAAGAAGGTATTTGACCTGCTTTACTGACACATACGTAGCACGAAGATGTGTATGTCCAACTCATGCTGCTTTAATTCTAGTTCCAGTCAATTCCATGTTCTGTGTTCTCCCAGATGAAGTCTGAAATGTGGTCATGTCTTTTTCAGAGCATCAAACCAGAGAAGGAGTGGTCTCTAAAGACTATGAAGATCTACATTGGCATTCGCAAGAAGCTGAAAGCCCCAACAAGGTAGCCATAACCCTCCTTTGTGTTTCCAGTAATAATAATAATAATAATAATAATACATTTAATTTGTAATGCACTTTACATTTGAACCAATCTCAAAGTGCTAAAATGTAGACACATAAAAAACACTGTAAAAACATCAGTTTTTTTATAAATAAAGAATAGCAACTTAGTACAGTATTACTTAACATAACTTGTCTATGTATGCATAGTGTACTCAGTGGTATTTGGAGATGATGCAGTAGTTCAGTAAGATCTTTATTGCACTTAATGAAATACCATGTATACCAATGAAATAGTACACATTTGAATTACATTTGTATTTGTATTTATAGATGGGGTTTCACAGTGATATCAGATAAACACCAGCTGTAAGTATGTGCAAACTGTGCTTTACAAATACAAATGACATTAAATGAATGAATGAACTGAATGCTTTGTTTCATGGGCTGTGTAATATGAGATGTTTACCTTGCTCGTTCTTCTCCCTGAAAAGACTGATATGACCTAGGATGTTCTATCACTGTGTGTGTGTGTGTGCGTGTGATTACTCGTTTATCAGGTATGCAAGCTCTGTGTATTTGTGTTTAATATAGTGTGCATGTACTGTGGTTGTGTATGTGAGGTGTAAGCTCTCCTGAATCTGTCCTCAGGTATCTGTGTGTCAACAGTCAGGCTGGCCTTTGGGACTGGGTCACCAGCTTCTTGAAAGCCCAGGTGTGTGTGTGTGTGTGTGTGTGTGTGTGCGCACATCATCTTTATTCATTTGTATTATTCTTGTGTTAGTGCCTTGCTCTACAGAGGGAATAGAACCCCTAACCCTGACAGTGTTAGTGCCTTGCTTTACAGAGGGAATAGAACCCCTAACCCTGACAGTGTTAGTGCCTTGCTCTACAGAGGGAATAGAACCCCTAACCCTGACAGTGTCAGTGCCTTGCTCTACAGAGGGAACAGAACCCCCAACCCTGCGATGCTACTGCCTTGCTCTGACTGCCTTGACCTGGTATGCCCTGCCTCTGCAGAATGTGGACCCCTGTCCCCCCATGCTGCGACGCCACTCCTCCTCAGACATCTCCAAGCAGAAGTTCGGCACGATGCCTCTGGTTCCTATCAGGGGAGACGAGAGCAACAGCACCATGCTGTCAGCCAATCAGACGCTGGTAAACCAAACTCTTTGATAACCTGAGGGAACTGCACCCTGTGCATATACAGTACTGCAGTGGTTCTACACCTGGGGGTCAGGACCCCCTGGTGGGGTCGGGGAGACACAGAGGAGGGGGTCATAAGATGATTTTCAGAAATAAGTAACATTTAAAAATGATTAAAATGGCATAGTTTAGACATAAGTTAGTAGTGTTAGTAGTTGTACAGTTTATACAATACTTTGATGTATTCTGCTACTAGCCTAAATTAAAATACTATCAAATAATTCTTCCAACAGCTCTGGGGATAGTGAAGGTCGGGAGTTATTTTGGAGGGTCGTGAGCTGACAAGTTCGAGAACCCCTGCAGTAGAGCATGTTTACGTCCACATTTTACAGCATATGTCTTGCGTTGATCCAATGAATCCGAATAGCCCGGGACCCCCTGTGTTTTGGTGAGAACATTATCGTAACTGTCTTTTTCTCATATCCCCCCAGAGAAAACTACACGACAGGAGAACTCTCTCCATGTTTTTTGTAAGTATTAGTAGTATAATAGTTATATAGAATTAATAGAATATTGGTATTGGTCTTGGATGTTGATGTTGATGTTGTTCTATGAGCTTGGATGCCTCTCATCTCTCTACTATAGCTGCTTGCCCATAAACTGCAAATACAGCGATGACCAGCTGCATGTACATTTGTCATGGGGTGTAAGTTTGTAATTGTTACTGTGAAAGCGATGCGTACATTGAGACAAAGTTTGTCTCAATTTGTTCAGTTGTCATGAACGGACAGACTAGCTATAGAGAGCAGACTGTAAATGTTTTATATAAAGTTGCACATTTTAACATTGTAGTCTGTGGGGATTGACTCCCTTTTGCAGCCTGCCTCAAGTGGCCATTCGATGAACTGCAGAGTTTTTGCACTTCCGTGTTGTATTCATTTCTCAGCACCGAGCGTTCCCGCTTGTTCCCACCCAGCGGTCCTATAGTAACCCCAAGACACTGTCTGCACACCCAGCTCCCTGAGCCTAGCTCCGCCCCTTCCTGTAGGAAGCCTGCTACTTCCTGTCGCGGCCAGCAGGACGTTATACAAGTGGACAACAGGATGTTCATGGGGCTTGGCACAGTCCTGTACATATACATCTAGAATGTTCTGCTCTGGGTTGTGAGGTCGTCGTCTGTGTCTGTCTGCAGTCGTGTCAAGAGAGACATTGTTTTACTAGTAGTGGTGCTACTAATAGCGCTAGTATTTGTAGAGACTTAAAGGTTTAAAGCTATAGTCAGCGAAATGCGAAGAGATATTTGGTGAATTTGACACAAAGTGTATCAGCTGCTGCTGCAATTAGCTTGCAGCTGATACACTTTATGTTAAATTCACCAAATATCTCTTCGTATTCCACTAGCTTACTGATCTCTGTGCGTGTTGAAACAACAGTCTGATACTTCTATACAGCCCTGGCTCCATAAATAGGAACTAAAACAAAGTGGCAAACACCGCTTGTATCAACAAAACCACAGTACTACACTTTGCTTCACAATGTGTTTCAATGAGTGAGGCGGCGCTGCTGAGGGATGTTTTGATTTGAGCTCGAATTCAGCAAGTGTTCTGGAAAATGAGAATGCTTGCTGACTTCAGGCTCAAATCAAAACAACATTCCTTTGCACCCTCCACGGTGCCGCGCCAGCAGATGCCCGTACCACCTCAACTGGCTCCTTTCGACGCAAAAAAGCAGCGGCTCTACTCCGAGTTCCTCACGGATGGCCGAGCTTCTCACCCTATCTCTAAGGGAGACTCCAGCCACCCTTCTGAGAAAACCCATTTCGACCTCTTGTACCCGTGATCTAGTTCTTTCGGTCATGACCCACCCTTCATGACCATAGGAACAAAAATTGCCCGGTAGATCGAGAGCTTTGCCTTCCAGCTCAGCTCTATTTTTGACTGACTCCACCTTTAAAGTGTACCTGCACCCCAGCTCTGAGCCTGACTCCACCTTTAAAGTGTAACTGCATCCCAGCTCTGAGCCTGACTCCACCTTT
>JAODLL010060871.1:0-17952 GCA_026546735.1 Forbesichthys agassizii | reverse complement strand
TATATAATATGTTATGAATACATACCTTTTTTATTTCAATGACAGACCTATCAGAGCAATGAGCAAATGACCCATGTGACGTTTGCTTCTTTTTTATATGTCATGCGTTAACTAGCACAATGCAAAAAATCTCTGAAACTTTTCAGCCATGACCATGGGACATTATTTAAAATTAGCCATACAACATTTGTTGCTAACATTCAATCAAACCTCATTGTGAAGACGTGGATGCCAATCAAAACATGTACAAAATGAGCTATGTAGAAAATGCTTCATTGGCCACACATCTACACAATAGACCAAAGGACAGAAGAATGTGTGCAGGAACATGTTTAATGTGGTGACAACATGCCCGATGTAGCCAAGGCTGTGGATCTTGTTCATACCAACCCAGCTAGCTGCTAGCTAGAGGCTAGCTATTAGCCCCAGGGCCCTTCAGCACAGGTGCAGCTCTGCAGTCTCTGTCGACGACAGGAATAAAACCTTGACGCTGTGGCACTCAAACAAAAACAAACACTGACGGTGGCCACAGTTGTTCTTTCTATTTTCTTTCTTTCTTTCTATTTCAGACTTGTTTTGGGGGTGGGGAGGTATGGAGGGTTACGCGAGCCCCACAAAGCTACAAAGCAAACAGGACAGTGTGAATGTGGACAAGGAAAAGGGTAAACATAGGTTGTTGTGACGTGTGTGGTGAGTGAGCGGTGTGAAGGTGGGCATTCCTGACATTGAGCCGCTGGTGTTTTCATATATATTTTTTCACCAGGCGAGATGTTTTGAGAAGCCGAGCCTCCGCCCAGGGCTCACCTGTTGAGCCCCTGACAACCAAATAAATGGCTTCCATCGTGAACTTTGACCTGTGGGCTCTGAGCTGCCCTGTGGAGCCTTGTTGTTTGACGAGCAGTCCTGGTTCAATAACAGATTCAACCCCCCCCCCCACCCTTTGAGCTGCTCAAGCTCTTAGCTGTTCAACACCTGTGGCCCCATCCGCTGAGCTAAAAACATAATGTCCGTTATAGTCAGAAGTACAGACCAACAGACACAACAGACGTTTGACCAGAATGCAGCAACAGTTTGTTACATTTGTGAATTTGGCTGGGGCTGCATAAGGCCAATTGGTCTAGTCAGTGAAGGACTAGAGTATACAGTGTCTACAGAGTATGTTCTTGTAGCAAATGTGTGTGATCTTGTCAGTATGAGAATTTAAAAGCACATTAAATGTACAGACGCGCGCACATTCACTCAAACACACACACACACACGCACACACACACACACACACACACACAGAAAGAAAAACACAAGGTATGCAATACCCCCTTGTGTCACTAATATTTTGTGACCAAATTAGAGTTAGATTGTGATTGTATTACAGTCTGTGTTCATGGTTTTACACCACACGGACATTTGACAGCTAAGGACAAGCAGCCGTTGGCAGGTAACATCTGCCTTATGTGGCGTGACGTATGGCGGAAGATTACAACATATAAACTCCGCCTCAAACTGTCTAAACAAAAAGTGTGAACAGAACTGTACTGGCTGACCTTAACGTGTGAGACGTGATCCCTCATTCAAACGTATACAATGGAGAGGGCTGATCAAAGGCATTATGGGTATACAGATGCATGGCCCAAGGTGGACCTTGTGTTAACAAACAGGAGACATCTGGCGTGTGTCTCTGCATCTCCTTTCCATTCCTCTCCCCTCCGTCTGTTTCACTCCTCTCCTTTATTCTGCTTGTTTCTTCTCTTTTCATTTCTATTTTGCAGCCCTCTACTCGACGCCGGCGATTGTGCAAGTTCCAATCAGACCTGCTTTACTCATACCCCCCCCATCCGCAGGAGAATATTCAGAAACACTCAGAAGTGTCTGAGTGAGCCCGTTCTGAGGCTTCACGTGCCTACGGTGTGAAACACAGGTGCCCCATGTGCAGAGAAAACCCTTTTGAGATTTACGATGGAAACTTTAGAGTGCACGATATCTGTGAGCAAGCATTGATACCGCAGGCCTCAAGAAGCATACACATGCATTAACACCCGTACACACACACCGTAGAGTTGCACATAACATACCACAGATATACGCACACGCATGCACACGCACACACACACACACACACACTTCTCCATGTCCGTATACACAAATTAATACCTTCTCTCAAGCACCCTCCTGACTTGTTGAGGAGGGTGTTTGTTAAAATGTGATATGCAGCTCACATGTCCCACTGTTAAGTATAGAAATCTAGAACGGACTCATAAAGATGTTTTGCTCATTCTTTGGAGCGCTGAAGAAGCACATTTCCCTCCATCTAACCCACCTGATATCCCATTTGAAATACAAACCCATCCACTACAGTAAATACACAGATAAACAAATGTACTGCGCTTCCTCGCACGCAGGTTGACAACTACTGTACCAGCCACAACCATTTGCATTCAGAGTTGGTTAGGTTGCTTTTTAAATGTAATCCGTTAAAGTTACTAGTTACCAACTAAAATTAGAATATGTACTGTTTGATTGAATGATATATTGACATGATTGTAGACACAAGACAAGATACTTGAACTATTCTGATAGAATATTGGTTGCTCACAATTGCTGGTGTTTGACCTGGAGCTGTATTGACAAATGTGCTACATCTAAGTCGCTTTGGATAAAAGTGTCTGACAAATGCTGTATGTAAATGTAAATGTAAAGTACTGTAATTTATGGATTATCTAAAATTTTCTTCTGCAAACATCCCTTTTAAATCTGATACTAGTCTAGTCTAGAAGTAATCATCACATTTATCTTTGTATTTTTGTATGTTACCACTATATTGACCTGGGACATTCTACTGTAAATACTGTACTGTTTATCTGTGGACCATTTTCTTCATTTTACAGTACTGCACTACAATGTTACCTTCCATTTCTGTTGCAGGCCATCAGGTTCACCTGATGGCCTGGTTTGATCACTTGATTCATAGGTGTGGCATTTTGGAAGGCAGTGCTTTGAAATTGCAAAGAAGTGACATTGTGTTAGTTTTCTTTGTCTATTGTATTTTGCAAATCATTGTGTGTAGTGTTTTGCAAAAAGTTTGAGGCTGAGAATGTGCTTACAGTTGTGCAGATCTGGGCTGTGGTTTTGCTCCCTGTGTGGAAGGTTTCACTAACTGTGTGTTATATTACATTTTAGTGTGTAAGCAATAAAAAAAACTGTTATGAAATGTCATTACTGTAAGAAAACAACCAATTATTTTATGCATTTTTCTTCTGCAAACATCCCTTTAAAATCTGAAAGTAGTCGTATAGAAATAATCAAATATTCCAGTAATCTCAGATCTGATTACATTTTCAGATGGTATTTTTTGTAGCATGTAATTGATTACATGTAATCAGTTACTTCTCAAGCTGTTCCCATTTACATTAACATAATTTAGGAGGCTGTTTTATCCAAAGCGACATATAAGTAAACGTTATTGTTGTAAGTTACAGCTATTGACAAACATACTTATCAATAATTGAGAAACATTACGTGCGTTCAGTTATGAGTCCTGCAAGCTAGACCTGCAGCATACCATGGGCAGCACGTCACGGCTCGGATCAAGACTATGCAGATGTCTAGAAATGCTGCAGTCCAAGAATGTGCTGCCAGAATGCATCTCAGCAGCAAACAGCACCAGCACCTGCCTCGGTCTGGGTGGGACGGACGGTGTGTCATGCCTTGGCTTTGGTTTCAATGTATGTCAAGGTTTCATTGTGTGTGTGCGTGTGTGTGTGTGTGTGTGTGTGTGTGTGCGTGTGCGTGTGTGCGTGTGTGTGTGCGTGTGTGCGTGTGTGTGTGTGTGTGTGAGGTTTGGAGAGTTGCATTATTGCAGTGATCATAAGGAAAGAGGAATACTATTAGCTCATCGCCAGTATGCTACTGCTGTACAGCTGGGCTAAATGATGCAGACATGACTCTCTGTTTCAGAAATATACCTCGTGTAAGCAGTACTTTAAATGAGATCTCTACAGTGCTGGTTATTTGACCACCATTACAGTTGACAGGCGTTGACTTCTATCCAATTCAGTCCCCACTTACATTGTTATGTACTCTTGAGATCTTTGTCTTTAGAATTAGACAGGAGAGCAGCGTTTGTTGTTGAGATCAAATCTCTTGTACCTTCATGGATATTGATAATACATATTAACGTCACAATGTGTCAGCAAATATTTTACGTTCAAGCAGGCCTGCTGCCAGTTTTGCGCGTGAGCGATGAGCGTTATGAATCCGCTGATGGCTCACCAATCCAAAAGCAACACATAAGGTGGTTCTTGAAGCCTGTTGATATTGATCAGTTCTGTAACTGTAGCCCTGGGAATGGCTCTTAACTGTTGCGGATGGCCATAGAGAGTCATACTGCCCAACATTAACCTATTGTCTTCGATACTGACAAAGGCGGTCATGACTGGAATGGACAAGTTTGGTGTAAACCTAGAGTATAGACTTTGTTATTTTATTGTGATGGTATGCCCTTGAGCGTTGTTTATTAAATAGACTTAAATAAATGGCTTCAAATAATTGTCCATGGGCATAAAAATAAATACACTTGAATAAGGTCTGCCATTACTGCGTGCCATCTGCTTAGGTTGTTAAGGCTGGGGAACACTTTGGTCTATCATCAGATTGTAATAGCCAATGATTTGCTGTTCTTTTATGTGTTAAATAACACTCTAAAAAGCTATAAATGTCCATAAAACAGAAAATAAAACATATAGGAACATGGACAAACACAATGGCCCGCCCAGACACATACACACTCACACACACACACACAATCACACGCACACACACGCACGTGCACACACACGCGTGCACACACACACACACACACACACACACACACACACACACACACTAATCCCTTCCTCTAGCACCAACTTTGACACGGGAATCAAACCATAACAAAATGCTACTTCTATAACACGTAGTCGCTGGGTGCCAATCTGGGCTGTGAGATTGTGTATTTCCAGAGTGTATCGGTACAGCCACTCAATAAATATTTGATGACAGTGCCACCTCTCCCCCTACACTGAGGCCCAAGCAGATCATCTCCTGACCTTCAGACACCCAGGGCCACATTAATTATTAAGAGCTGGGCTGTCAGTCAAGCTGCCGGCCGGCCCGGCCCAGGTGGAATAGAGAGAGACGGCTATCTGTGATCAAATCTCGGCCGGCTGTCAATCACAAGAACGCCACCTGCTGATTGGACACTCCTGCGGCAACAGGGGTTTCTGCCAACTCAGCTAGATGACGCCAATTCTACTTGTTTGGGGTCTAAATTATTGACGGCTGCTGCCTTAGCTCTTTTAAAGATGCATTATTACAGTGGATGCATTATTATATCTTCTAATCCAAAATCCATGGATGGTAGAGTTGTAATTGTTATCACCAGGGAACGCCTAACTGCTTCCTGTATGCGTGACACAGCTTATCTTTTGAAATGCGTTATGTTTCCAGTGTTCTCTAAGGGCCTTCTGCTAGATATGATCTTATCGTTTCATATCCACGTGTTCACAGTGCTTTAGTTTCTTTTGTGATGTGCTTGTGAGTGATGGCGATGACACTGTTGAGAGAATGTGCTCCTCCTCCAAGGCACGGCACACCGCTGAACTGATTGTGACCTGCTAAGGCTATATGATTGGGTGGAGCCCTTCAATTTCAACACTTGGCTGTTAGAAGTGACAGGGTTTGGCCCGTATAGATTCACCTGTGTGTGTGTGTGTGTGTGTGTGTGTGTGTGTGGTTGTTTGTGTGTGTACTGTGTCTGCATACTGTGTACTGTGTGTGTGTGTGTGTGTGTGCATACTATTTATGTGTGTGTGTGTGTGTGTGTGTGTGTGTGTGTACTATTTGTGTGTGTACTGTGTGTGCGTGTGTCTGTGCATACAATTTGTGTGTGTGTGTGTTTGTGTGTGTGTGTGTGCGCCGATCAGCGTTCTCCAAGGCCTACAGGTTCCCGAGCCAGCTTCAGCCCGATGTAATCTTCTCACATGGAGGGAAGGTGTGGTACGTGACACTTCCTCAGGCCCAGGCCAAACACCACCCGATCCTTGATTCCACGCCCCAACATGATCCCCTCTATCGCCAGCGTTCCTGCTGCTGGAGCCCTGATTTCCCTGTCACTTTCTACCTGCTCACCCAGTCTCGGCATGCTGGCCATTCGCTTGCCAAACCCACCAACATCTCCTTCTACACCCAGCAACAGATGGGCTCAACTTGCAGCTGATTGGCACATTTCTGCCGTTTGTTGGCCCGGATGAAGAGAACCCTAATTCTGTACTGCTGGTTCCTCATCAGACATGATTGCTGACAAATATGACATGAAGCTAAAAACAGGTTGTGCATGTGATATCAAAAAATGCTACTCTGCTGACTCAAACTATCCAGTTTATTGTATTTGGGCATAAACTATGTAATAACCAGTGTTGGGTAACATTACTTTTAAAAGTAACTTGTTACATTACAGGTTACTGCCATTAAAATGTTACTCTGTTACGTTACAGTGTTACCAAGAAAGTAACTTGTTAGAGTACTTTTGCTTTGTAAATGGAAATGAAAACCCCTTTACGATTCCTTGTGCATGTCATCTTGGTTACAGTATAGGCCTATCGGTACTGTCAAAGGGACATGTATGTCTAGCCATCCTAATGTAGGCTACTTTCAAATGTTTCAATCTGATCTGCCGTCACTGCCTAGTCTAGAGCCAATAGTCTGATCTGATAACAAACAATTCCATATCCTGTCAACACGTGATCCTGTTTACATCGCTTTATTAACAAACGATTATGTTTGATAAGATCAAATCGTTGGCTCAAAGCACATCCTAACACAGAATAGATGTATTTGGTTTGCAAATGAAAAAGTGTAATTATTTGAGTTAAATGTAGGATAAATAGAAACTGAGACTTTCGGTTGCTAACAATATCACAGCCTTTAAAATAAACCTTCCACTCCACGACTCTATGACATACTAGCGAGCAACACTGTCCTGGGATGTTTAAAATAAATCCATTCTGCTACAAGAGCTAAATATAGTAGCCTAGATTGCATGTGATGGAGAGGATGTATATCTATTCATTTTTACTATTCTATGATAAAAATACACTATGATGTTTAATGGAGGTTGGCATGCCGATAGAAACTCCAAGTTATTCAGTGTAAATTTACCATTAGGGCCCACGTGGCCAGATAATGGAGCTGCAGAGCGGAATTATTCTGCCTATGTTGACGGAATATTCTCGGCACTGGAACTTTCTTTCTTTCAGAAAGATACTGTGAATGCATAAGCGTTATCTTTTGTGTGTGTTGCAAGTTTTACTACAAAGTGAACAAGGGGGAAAAATTTAGTAAACGATTGCGTATTTTAAAATCTAGCTAATAACAGATTACTTGAATTGCAAAACTAGCATGTTACGTTAATAGTAAAAAAAAAAAAAAGAATCTGTGTGTTCTTACGCCTTACTAACGCGTTACCCCAACACTGATAATAACTAAGCACTTGTGACACCAGTGTGTAGCCAGGTTGTGGGCCAATGGAGCCTGTTGCATTTCATGTAGTTCTGGCCATTATCTTTACTTGCCTGGTGTAATTAATGTAGTTCTTTACTTAACACGTCCTGGTGTAATTAATGTAGTTCTTTACTTAACACTTCCTGGTGTAATTAATGTAGTTCTTTACTTAACACTTCCTGGTGTAATTAATGTAGTTCTTTACTTAACACGTCCTGGTGTAATTAATGTAGTTCTTTACTTAACACGTCCTGGTGTAACAGAGAACACATAACTGCAAATGAACGGGCTATAGGTTGGTTACTGTTTTACTTCAGAAATAAATATCCGTTTCATATTGTAGAAAAGGAAAAGAAGAGTTTGTAAATGGTAGGACAGCCAGGATGAATAAAGAGTAAATGCTTTAACCATATATAATATATGTAATATTATTGAACCACTCTGACAACCTATTGTGCTATTTTTGAACTTGACCACTAGCAGAGGTCTTCAACATTACTCAGGCCAGCGACCCCTTGGCTAATAGAAACACAGCAGATACCGCCTTTCATGGCACAGGGACCCCCTATCACATATTGTATAAAATATATTATTGCCCGGCCAACTATAATGTGCAGGGCGGTCTATAGTTACATATTTAAAAGTACTTTGTAATGGTGTAGCCTTCTGTATACAATGCTAAGCCATAAACCCATTTTACCAATACATACATACAATCTGGAGGACCCTTTCCAGTACCTCTGCACTAGAGCATTAAACCACATGCATTTCATAGTTAATTTATGTGACTCCTATTTCTATAGCCTCGTCTTTACATGAGAGCCTCCATCTGTTTTGTGTCTTTAGTCAACTTCTTTCTGCTGGTGACAGCAGGCTTTATCCACGATAAGCTAGGACAGCGGGCATTTCATTTTTTAGTGAGCTAAATGCTAGCTACTCCAGCTAATCAGATCTCCCGGGGGGCTGATTGGCTTAATGGCTGTCGTGAGTGACAGGTGACATTGCTGTTTCCTCAAAGGCAGTTGCATGTAAGAAGAAACATGGCTTTGATGCAATGCAGATTGCCTCCAGCGGTCTCAGTGTGATTGGAAAAGACAGTGACAGGGATGTTCTCTGTTTGGACCTGACAAAGCCAATTAGCCTGCACTGATTATTTTGGACTGGACTTGAAAACAAGCTGACTGTTATTACGACACCAAAGAGACAGGATGAACCGAGCAGTACATTAGACCTGTTATGCTATTTATGATATGAGACGTTTTGAGGAAGGGTTTTATATTAATAATGTGTACATGCCCTTCAAAGTTGGTGTAAGTAATGATTTGTTCTATACTATAATGTAGGAAGTGCAGTTTGATTTGAATTGATACTCTGCCGCCCTTAAACACACCATTCACTCAGGTTTGTTGGTTTCCATTCAAATTATCCATTTAGTGAGGGCTTTGCAGCAGTGAGCACCCTCTCAGCCCTTAGCCTAACATCGGTCTTATTGTGCTCAGCAGACATGAGCTGTTTGCTTATTTGAAACACAGTTCTGTCTTTGCTATCTCAGCAATGGGCGTCCTGGGAGGCATTCTGCTCAGGGCTTGGATTCTTATGGGTTTCCTAAGTGAAAAGACAGGCATTTGAAAGACATACTCCCACTGGTTACTGCTATAGCTTTTCCAGGTATTGAAATCTCATACAGAAAGGCTCTTTCATAGAAGGAAAGAATCTTCTTGTCATCAATTCTGCATGCGTCCTGAATATGCGAAAACCCTGCTCATCTGTATTCCAGATCTCGTACCAAGTCATATTTCCACTGGTGCGCTATCAGGTAGGATCAAGGTATAACTTTACAATGGCTGCTTTTAGACTGGAGGCTTGAGTGGCACACGACTTTATCTATGATCTCAGCAAAAACAAATCCTCATCAATTTACCTCCGTCAACAGTCTTGCGAGTGAAACATTATCAGCTGAAATCATAGGTGCTGATTTTGTGATATGCCCAATGACCATTATCCTGCGTGTGTGTATGTGTAGCTTTATAACTTGTGAGCAAGCGATGCTGATCTAAGCCCGGCATTAACTCCTCTCTCCTCTTGCTTATCCATTTCACATTACTCAGACGCCCAGTGTCAATTGAACGATCCCAAGGTCAAGTGACACCCGCCCCTTTTTGCCTGTCGCCTGTCCCCCAATAACAGTTTTTTGAACCCGACAAAAAACTCTGTCAACTGTCTGTTTTCCTGTGATAGACAACGTTACTCTTTTTTGGCCAACATAGTTACAGTAACTAGGTTGGACATAGCATATCTTCCCTTTCAAAACCGGAACTTTTTCGTTTATTTGAAAAAATATAACTTTCTCCTCCTCATCATTATGATGTCCATTGTGAGTGCGTGGCAACCGCACCTACAGTGCCCCAGGTTCTCGTCTGTGCGGGAAGAAGCACTTATTTAACACTTAGACAGAGTACTATCTATTAGCACAGGGCCCCCTAGGGACTTCAAAGGGGAGGCGGTGACAAATTGCCATTTGAATGGACAGTCCCTATTATGAATACTTTTCCTGTGCACGTGCTGTCTGGCGACACGCCTGCAGACACATTCACCAGTCCAATACATAAGAGTGTCATTTCTCCACACACACCGGCTGAAATTACCTTTCAAGACAACAGACTGCATTTTCTATTTGATTAATAGAAGACGTGATTAATTGCAGTTTGACCTTTCGCACATTGATATCCACTTTGCTCATTTAATCTCCCAGCGTACGGTTGCCTCTTGATGAATCAGTCATTCCTTAATTCCATAGGCCCTCTCAGGTTCATGTCCTATCAAGGTTGTTATGAGAATGCCAGAGTTACAGCAGTCAAACACAAGGAACATTCTTCATCCTGGACTTCCGTGGGAGGTGCTGGGAGAGAAACAGAGCGAGAGGCCTAGAGACAGAACGGAGTTTTTGGCGACTGCAAGGTGAACTTTTCCCCAGTTCCACCTGGCTTGTGATGGAGGTCTTTCCAGGGCCCCTGGGATCTGGTTCTTGCTGGACTGGACCGTACATTTTGGCTGTGAGCCTGTGTAAGTGTGTGCACGTGAGTGCGTGCGTGTGTGCATGCGTCCGTAGAGACAGCTGTCCAGCTCATCTTGCCCCCCTTGCGGGCTGCCTCATTTATAATTAACCCAGTTGACCAGGTGGCCATGTCCTTCTGTCCCTGCCAAGGCATGCTTTTCTGTGACCTCTGACCTTCTATCAGACATTCCACTATGGGCGGCCGTGGCTCATGTGTACAGCTCAAGTGCTGCTTGACTTGACTGGGCTGCTCACCTCTCTCTCCGGCTATGGAACAATACTCTGTTGATGAATAATGAATCCTTTAATGACGGAATACGCTCCTCAAGATAGAGTGGAGTGAGAGAGAGAGAGAGAGAGAGAGAGAGAGAGAGAGAGAGAGAGAGAGCAGCAACACAGAGCAACAATAAGACATTCAGACAGAGACAGAGAGAAACGTGGGGGAAAGGACTTGTTTTATTGAAGTTGGCTTGGGGAGCGCTGGAGCTCCCAGAGGACCAAGGTCTGGGGAACAGGAAGTTATGTTGCCACCTGCTATTCTCATTCCTGTGATACTGTATTGAAAGCCCCCCCCTCTCCCCCTTCTTCCCTCCCTTCCTTCCCACCCGTTCCTGGCAACAGTCCACTGCCAGTAGCGGGTGCATCACATTCCCCCTATTGTAATCAGGATTAGTCCCCCCCACCCCCCACCCCCGACTCCAATCTCCATTTCCAGCAAGCACGCGGGCCGGCCAGCGATGACAGACCCACCGACGCAATGTCAGAATGACAGACTGACAGACCCACAGACAGGGTCCGCGTGGGCCCTCAGATCTAATCAAAACCACAGACCATGCAGGCTAACCTTTGACCCCTCTCCCTCCTGGCTTTTTGTTTCTTGCTAGCCATCCCCAACCTCCCAACGCCCGTCCCTCCTTTGACCCACTGCCGTTGCGTATGACCGTAAACGCATTTTCCAGATGTGTTTGGTGCACTTGACTACAGCGAAGCAAAGCGCTGCGTGTAGCCACGCATCCACAATCGTGCCCTCGTGGCCCGCAAGAGCTGTTTGCCAACAGCCCTCCGACATGCTAAGGCTCACGCGTATCTCTGCGGGCCCTTCTTTCATCGCCCTCATAATGGTGTGAGGCGAGCGAGGGGCGGAACAAGGACGCGAGGTTAGTGAACAAGGCGTATCCGGTTTCTGTTGTGTAACGGTAATACCTCCACAGTTTCCTGTGCACATGTTCTGTGTAATGCTTGTGTCCCGGTGATTGGGTGGGCCATTAGAGGACATGGGGCAAGTGAAACTTTACCCTCATTCATACATTCAACTGCTTCCGTGTGGAACCATGGCAGCCATACTTCAAAGGTGTCCACAGAGTAGCAATTTTTTTGCGATGCTATCTCTCTTTGTTTGGCTAAAGAGAGATAGCTGAGCTAAAGATGACTAGAGTCTACTCTCATGTTATTCTCACAAAACAAGTGGGAGAGAGAAATCGGGGAAGGACCTTTTTCTGGATTTCAGGGGCTCTCAGGTGACTCAAACTTACATGATCATGGAGCAATACCTCTTACGCAGCAGCTCCAGTCCAACTCTTTTCATGTTTTCTGGCCAGAGGCTGTTCGTTGAGCACCTTGCAT
The DNA here is from genome assembly GCA_026546735.1 of Forbesichthys agassizii. Taxonomy (NCBI): domain Eukaryota; kingdom Metazoa; phylum Chordata; class Actinopteri; order Percopsiformes; family Amblyopsidae; genus Forbesichthys; species Forbesichthys agassizii. The sequence goes on along the minus strand of JAODLL010060871.1, from coordinate 5,741 downwards.
AGCAACACAGCAGGCATGATGCAACGCAATGTGACCTTGTGTTTTGATACCCCTCTATTATTCACCATGCATTATTCTCCAACACTCTCATCTCCCCTTTCACCTCGATGCAAAGGGCAACGGTCATGGCACGCTCATTTCCTCTCGTGCCAGCTGTACCCTTCCGCCCGCCTCTCACCCGCCTATCTTTGTTTACTTTGGCAGTGTGCGTGCGCTTCGTCCGTCACAGAGCACCTGCCATAGCTGCCTGCCTTTGTCCATCACGCCAGCTCAGCGCGCTACAGGCCGAATCCACGCGTCGCCGGAACACCCTCATCCTCGTCCAGACGCAGGAGCGAGCGCCCTCCTGCAACTGATACCCCAGTGGCTTCTGGGAAGGGTGGGCAAGCATTCAGAAAGGGTGTATGTGTGGGTGTGTGTGTGTGTGTGTTTACCAGTCTAAGCAATCTAGTAGTGCTGGTTAGGCAAAGGGATTGAAACATTTTATTTGGGGGGGGGGGTTGTATTTGAAGGGTGTTTGCAACCTGTATTGCTCATGTGCTATAGCAAGACTATTACATTTTCTGAATACGAGTCCCAAGAAGAAAACAACCTCCTTGAGCCCGGGCCCACCCAGCAGTGAATCACGTCAGGTGGTCTGATTGGAAACGACGGGTAAAAGTGTGGGAAGTTTGCCTATGGGAGCCTCTGTTCCTTTGTCCCATCCCCGAAAACAGGGGTTGAACCCAGCACTGAGAGCAGGCACTGTGATTGGCACCTCCTGACACCTGCACTAAGGCCTCTTTGTCCAGGTGCCCATATGTGGGGCGCAGGGAAGTGGCCCTGCATTGTCCCAAAGAGCAAACAGGCTTTGGGCACAACTAGGCCAGGCAGAAAGAGAGGGAGCTGCTTTTGTCCTCCAGGGTCTGTAATGGACTGATAGCATCGCGTTGACCTCCCTCCTTCTCATTCCCGCTGTAGACGGCTGACTGGTAAAGACCCCTTTTAGGAGTGCTGATACTCTCAACCTTTGGCTATCAGCACGCTATAGGGCCAGACAGAGGTGCCGATGATGTGCCGCGACAGGCGGGGGAAAATGGGGGGGGGGGAGGCATTGAGGAAAGCACACAGTACAGTCCTTGTTTGTGAACGAGCACTGTCTCCCGCCAAACGGGATCTGTGCGCCAGCCTGCTGATATCAAGGTAATACAGTTCGTCTGCAGAGGCCTATTCAAATGCCAAACGCTGATACACGAGGGCCGGAGCCCGGCCAAAATACAAGCTCCCATTCAGCTTGTCAGTGGGTATCAGCCGCACGCACAGAGGCTTCACAGCCACACATCCGGGCCCGCCCACCGCTGCCTGTATACGATCACCCGCCCCGGTGTCAGACCTCCCGCGGGGGTGTGGTCGGGTCCCACGGCCGGAGCGACAGCCAGCAGCATCTCTTGATTCTTTCACCATGTGGGAAGACCTCTGTCGCAGCGCCCCACCGTGCAAAGGAGCCTCACCCGCCCTCCACCCCCCCTCGACCCCGCTCGCTGGGCCATCTGACGATCCCATCTACCAGGCCAGCAGTAACCTAATATCCTTCTTCTGATTGGGGCGCTCTCTCTCTCTCTCTCCTCCCTCGCCCACGTCGTTTCTCCCCCCACCCCCTCTTGTTGTTGTGTCGTTGGCAGGGCAGGTGTCTGATTTTCATTAGACTTGCAAATAGGTGCGAGAGGACGCCTGATCAGATAAGGAGAAGAGAAAAGTCTCAGCCGCCAAGCAAGGAGAGGAAGTAGGAGAGTTAAAGGAAAGGAAGGAAGGAAGGAAGGAAGGAAGGAAGGAAGGAAGGAAGGAAGGAGATACATGTAAACGAAGCAGAGAGATGAAAGTAGGAACCGAATGGAGAAAAGGAGAAAGGCGTGTGTGTTTGTGTGTCTGAGGCAGGCTGTGGGGACTCTCCTCCTGGGGGGTGGGGGTGGGGGGGTGCAGGTGAGGCTCATCTAACCCAACACAGACCCCATCACACCCAGGGGAGGGGGACCTGACTCCCAGGTCCCTGTATCCATCCCCCACAGACACATACTGTACTGTTAGGCCAGAGACGCGGAGATACATGCGTTAAAAAAGCCTTAAGCTCTTTTGGTTTGGTCCCTTGGTTGTTTAGTCTTTAGTTCCCGACGAAGACGAGCTGAATAAAGATGAATTTCAAGCGTTTCACTCAGACTCTGCTGTTGTCCAGGATATTGTTGGTATGATTTCAAAGATACTTGGTGAACATCGAACTGCACTAAGTCAGCTGGCAGCCATTTAGTAAGAGAGTGGAAATGGAGTTTAGCGCAACATAGTCCAGTAATGAGTCAATGTTCACCCACACACACATGCATGCTCTTACACGTGCACGCACGCGCGCACACACGCGCGTGCACACACACACACGCGCTCACAAGCGCACTCAACACACACTCAGACCAGTTGGACCAACAGGCAAAACCAACAGCTGGACTTTATGGTTCGGCCTTCCCTGTGAAATATCACACCACATTCTTGGCACCAAAAACCCAAATTAACAAAAAGGGTTTAGTCAGTGTGTCCACATTTTTAGTTTGGGGAAAACAAGTAATTGTCAAGGTTCTGAATAAATCCCCACAGCTGGGGAGTATCTTGCCTGACTATCTTGCCCGCACCTGCTAACTCCAGTAATGCATTATTCAACACAATATGCATTTATCTTCACTATCCGCCTTGGCATCTTGACACCTTAGCATTCACTCCTAAAACAAGTCTTTGAATGCACTAGTATCTTCTCTTTGCTCTTATTTAAAAAAGAAAAGAAAAAAATTAATTACTTTATTATTCAGGGCGGCCATTAGCTATTTAGTTTTTATTGATTTTGACATGGTAGTAATCATGATGACAAGATTATTCTAATAAAATATTACAATTGCTGGTGTATGACCTGTCCAACTATTGACAAATGTTCTACATGTATGTCGCTTTGGATTCAAGCGTCTGCCAAACGTTGTAAATGTAAATGTTTAATCCTGTAGTGCGATACTTTCATTGACAGACACACCTTGCACTCCCAACAGTCAACGACCTACATGCTCCCAGGAGAAGAGGTGTTGAAAAGCATCAATTCCACTGGGTTTGTTGCCATGGTGAGGGCTTGCAGCAACATGGTTGGCTAGCTTGCTACACTCACATCATGCACCTGAGGGTGTTTGTGAAAGGACAGGACAGGCCGGAACGAACGAACAGCTATGTCAATACCGCCAAAATGTGAAAAACAAACAATTCTGGGTGCAGTGTCGCTTCAGTTAGTTTGTCCTCTAAAAGGCTTTCCCTGTGCACATATTATCCACAGTATGCGCAGTGTTTGGCGCATCGAAACAATTTCCTGTAACAATTTCAATGCATTTATTCCTTGTTTCCGGGGCATCCTCTTTGTTGCTTGTATAGCATTCATCAGACACTTTTCGACATCCCATTAACGGTGGTTGCTGAGAAAGAGGATGTATGTAGGAGTTGAGTGACGTCCTAATGCCGAGCCATCTGTGAGAACGCTCATCTACGTGGGCGATGGGTGCCACACCATTCCTTGCCTTGCCCTGCCCTGCCGCAGGATCGGGTTTATAGTTATGCAGGGTTTAATTTGCACACAGCTGGACAGGACTATGGGGTGCACCTGGCCTTCCTGACGCTCTCAGAAGGCTCTGTGTTCTCACAGCACCACGCCGTTCCTCGACACCTGTTGGTGAGACCTCTGGCAACAGATGTTGCAGCCACATTCCTCCAGTAAAGCATGACTATTGATTTGGAAGAAGCCCCTGCCATAATCCATCATGCTTTGAGTAGGCGGAGCACCCCGTTCGAATTTGTCTATCTGTCGAAGCAAGATTGAGGCCTTCTCCTTCCAAAGCTCTTCCAGCATTTCAACATTTAACAACAGGATAGGTTAGTCGTTTGAATCCCATGCACAGGGAATTGATTCCATTCCCATCATGTCTGGCCCTGTAGCGTAGCCAGAAAAATGACTGTGGGTGTGCCTCTGAAAATCTCGGTGTGCTACATTGAACACCACTAGCAAAGCAGATGACTACGGAAGAGCTTGTAACAAGCAATGCAATCAACACACAAAGTAAATGGAGAGCTCTTTTTCAGTTTGTTAAACTAGTGTGATTTTTGGCATATAGCATTAGCTGCTGAATGTGTTGTATTGACAGGTGTTGTGCCCTAAAGTGATTGTCTGATCAAAAGTGATCATCGTATTCATTATAATCTAGGGCACTAAGCAGGAAAAATAATTAAAGGTAATTTAAAATGTTATTAATTTTATATACAGGTCTAGGCTTTCATAAATCATCATGTTAATAAGGCTACAGTCCCATTTCCAAATATAAAGATATTTGACATAACAAACACAGAGCTTACACATTGAAAATATCTGCAAACTGCACATATTTGGCTAAAATTGTGATTATTTGTTTACAAGAAACATTAACGCTTCACAACATAAACTATCTTTGCTATTACCACTCACATAAAGGTAGGATTAGGCCTATATTTGCACATGTTGACTGTTTCAGACAGATAATCAGCTGCAGACAATCACTTTTTATTGGACAACCACTTTTTGGAATGACACCGGCTACTACACTGTCTCCTGTGTGATGCTCGCAGGGGCAGTCAACAAAGTTGCACGTAAGATATACTTTTTAACTGTGGATGGATCATGGATGTGGTTGAATGAACATTTGGACTACTATAATCAGGAGTGGCACCGATACGATTCTGAGATCGGAAATCGGTCCGATACAGATTTAAATAGCTGGATCGGTATAGTGCCAATTGGACACTTGTATCCGATCCATGGGGCTAATCCAATTTAATGAATTTACACGCATAGGTCTACTGTCAAGCATCAGCCATGTCTAACTTACCCAGGCCACACTATCAGCAGCAGGCTTCTAAAATGCTTCTAAATCCTAAAATAGAGATTGGCTGTCATCTACTTTGCAACTTAACTTAAAATTTAATTTAACACTGGAATCGGATCGGTACTCGGTACCCAAAGTGCCGGTATCTGTATCGGCTAATCCCTAATTATAATTAGTAATTAAACCATAATAGCCTATGTTTCGTACAAAACCTTTTAGCAAGACTATAACAAAAAATGCATTCTTTCGGCATTTGATTTATGGGTGTGCCAGCTGCCTCTTTGGGTGCAGGCACACACTGGTCCACCCGTGGCTATGCCAGTGGTCTGGCCTGACCGTATGCAAGTCCATTGAATTTAAGTGTATTCTAAATGACCTATGACCTAACTGTTATTTCACAGAAATGCATTCAGATGGCACAGATGCGATATCTGCATACATAACACATACATACACACCCACAAAAAGTCTTCAGATAAATGTGATCTGTCAGAAGACATACTAAAACACATTCTCTTGTCACTGGCAATTACAATACAGATTGTCTACCATGTGGAAAGATAATGTTTTCCCTGCCCCTTAGGGTGATATGAAATGGAATCTTCCATGCGTAGGAGATATGGATCACCGCGCACATTTGCTGATGGCTAGGAGTGTCAAAATGAAGCGTTCCGACAACCTAACAAGTAGCTGACTTATGGAGCAAGTCAGCCTTACAACACTCTGTTATCTCCTGGCATACAGAGTTACCTGCCAGAACATAGAGAGAGAGAGAGAGAGAGAGAGAGAGAGAGAGAGAGAGAGAGAGAGAGAGAGAGAGAGAGAGAGAGAGAG
>JAODLL010060860.1:0-17952 GCA_026546735.1 Forbesichthys agassizii | reverse complement strand
ACAGCAGTAAAGCAAGACTTCTTGTTTTTAGCCATATTAACGTAAACAACAACGTTAACAGCAGTAAAGCAAGACTTGTTGTTTTTAGCCATATTAACGTAAACAACAACGTTAACAGCAGTAAAGCAAGACTTCTTGTTTTTAGCCATATTAACGTAAACAACAACGTTAACAGCAGTAAAGCAAGACTTGTTGTTTTTAGCCATATTAACGTAAACAACAACGTTAACAGCAGTAAAGTTGTAGACCTGTTCAATCCACAGCCCAACTCCCTATTTTGCAACGTGAAAGAACACAGTAGACCAGGGGTGGGCAATCCTGGTCCTGTAGGGCCGGTGCCCTGCATGTTTTAGATGTCTCCCTGCTCCAACACACCTGAGTCAAATGAATGGGTTTGTTAGCAGGCTTCCAACGACCCATTCATACATAGGGTCTTAGGTTGATTGGGTTAAGAGCAAAACCCCACTGCCACTATGGCACATGCTTCAGTTTATAAATAATCATGATTTTCATACTGTCAAAATGTTCAGCGTGTAAAACCACAGATGCAAAACAAAGCTGCCAGAAATCACGTGACTCGCAATGGTGTGAGCATTGAGGTAGTTTCCATCTTGCAAAACCTTGTCTCAAAGATTTCCAGCCTTCAAACACTACATTTCAAACTTTAAACAAATCTACTCTCAGTTTCAAAACACGCCATGATATTCATCCCATGGAGCTACGTCGTTGCTCTATGGGACTGGGTAAACACGACTCTGCACGAAAAAAGGCCAATATGCAGACTTACAAACTGGGTAGGAAACAGGGTGAACCATGGCGAAGGAGGAGTGCAGAGCAGTGTCTGCCACTGCACTACACACAGACCAAATTATTAATACATAATTATGTGAGGGAAACATGAATTTGTGATGAATTGACAATGTCAAAAAAATAAGATTTTTTTAAATGAGGGCAGAGAGTTGACAATTTTATTACGGAAATGGAGATGGTGATGAAAATCATACCTTTTTTTTCTGAATATGAGAGAACTCATTACATTGCTCATAATGTGTGTCTGAAATCTAATTAGAGTCTTTTTATAGACTCACTGATTAGACTAGCAACCAACCACCCAATGCATCTAGCTGCAACCGTGAATCTCGTCTATTACTGATCCTGCTGCAATTAACACATCAGAAAACCAAAGCAATTTAAACAATTAAAAAACCATCAGTGTCACACTTTCACACAACCTTCTTGGCATAATTGTGCTTACAGTCTAACATCCAGGAAAAGGTGTTGCTGTTAGTTGGCGGCAAAACTAGGAAACACTGATGTTTAGGTAACGTGTTGATAATGAACAAGAAAGCCCTTAAGACACAGAAGTTAAGAATCAAAAAGGTAGACATGGCAAAGAGTATGCGGACATAAAATAGAAAAACGGCTGGAGTTGATTGTAAAAACTAGAGAAATAATCTGCAATAATTGTAGACAAAACGTAATGTAAACTACATACAACCGGTATGACGTTAGAAAACACTTGTACCAAGACAAAATAAAAATGCAGCTCATCTTAAATACAGGGTTAGTAATTCTTGCTAACTTAGAGCTAAAATCAAAACAGTATCGCTCCGCTGTAGATATCATAGATATTAGTTATTTACAGCATAGCACACTGCATATTACAGTAGGCTATAGAGAAATCCCCAAAACCATTAGCATTCGATCAGTGAGCGTGCCATGCACTGGTTCACATTCAACAAGCTATTTTAAAGTATGTCCCAGTGAGAGGGCCCTAGATAAAGAGTAGTGTCCTAGCGCTATAGGGCAATGTGGCCAGTCAACACACAACATGCTGTGCGACGGCAAAGTCACCATGCCAGGTATTTCCACCCGGTTCTTCAATAAAGCACATTCCCACACGTGAAATACCGAATGCTAGCACCAGCCCCACACGATGGCACACTGTTGCTGTGGACGCATATATATTGCTCAGACGGAGGGAGAATAACAGAGACAAGGCAATTGACCTTTGCCAAGCCCTGCCCCTTTCACTTGTCCGACCTAGTTACTGTAACTATAGGTAGGATCAACAACACCATAGAAAGCTATTACAGTAAAACAGACAGTTGACGGAAGGTTCCGTCAGATTCCAAAAATGCTCAACTGTTATTGGAAGACAAGCAAAAAGGGGGCGGGCTTTGGAAAGGTAGATTCCTATTGTGACTACAGGCTTTGCCTTTGGGCTGCCCTATGGATTTGGAGACATTATAGACTGTAGATGTGTATTAGGGGGAGGCTGAGAGAAAGAGAGAGAATCTGGTACTCTATGGAGGTGGACAGGCAAGGAGGGAGATTGCATGATGGGATTGCGGACATACTATAAAATCCAGCCATGGACTAGATCACTTCTTATCTCTGGTTTTTGACAACAGCAGCAACACCATTCTATATAATTATTCATATTTTGTTTATTTACTTTTTACATTTGATCGTTGTACTGCTAAATAAAAGTGTATTTGTTTGTATTGTTACTATATACACTTACACACACACATATTTCCATAGGTGCACAACAATTTGTGTGTGTATATATAAATTGTTGTGCACCTATGTAAATTAAAACAGGTTATCTAATTATTATGGTTTTAGATCAATGACCATTCTTAAGCAAAGTGTGTCCAATGGCACAACTTACCCCAAGGTAGGGGGAAAATGAGCATAGGGATGGGGTAAATAGTGCCACCATTAAAATTACACAAAATAAAACAATTGAGATGATCTTTAACTTTATCAATCAATTTGACAAAGTCAAAAACTCATACGTTTAGATAAAACCACATTTGTATTCTGTTGTTCAACATGCTAACATTTTCAAGATTCAACTGATCTTCATGTGTTACATACAAAAAATGTTGGCTATGTGTAATTCTGATGTTGGGTATACTATTATGTAGGCTACAGCATGTAGTGTGTGGCTTAGACTTAGTTAGTTAGTCAACAATTAAGTATCTATTACATCCACTATAACGTATAAAATTATAATGAACTTGTAACAGTGATAGACAGTCAGTATGTGTTTGTGTGTACGTTTTGTAGCTTACACTGACTTAAAATAACATGTAATGACGTCTAAAACCTATTTAAATTAATGCACAAAACTGATAAGATTTGTAAAACGATGAATTCACTTTGCATGTCAAAAGCTCTTTGTTTTGCTCTAATTTGCATACCACTCTCTCCATGTGCTTGAGACTAAGATGGATTGACCAATGTGAACTTTACTTCTTTACTGGTAATGTGTCACATAACATTTGTTTAAAGTTACTTAGATATAGTAGCTGGCTCATCTTACCCCTTTCTCCCCAAAATGTATAATAATGTAGGGTATAACATTATACGGTTAATAATAACCCTATAATGTGATATATATAAATATATATCACATTATAGTACAATACAATATAAAGTTGAATTTGATTTCATCAAATGCCAGTATAGTGCAAACGTTATACTGTAGAATATATTCACTCCACATTTAGTAAAATGACTTGCCAATTTCTAGCCAGACATTCATTTCACATAATAATTGTAATCAACTAAATGTATCTAGGATGTAAAAGCATAAAACCTAATGTTTAGATAAACACAACACTTGAGAAATATTGTTTGGTGGGGAGATATACTAGCTAGAGCAGAGCTAATGAAGTACACACTGTCTAAATGTATAGTGTGACTTAAAGCCCTTGGGTATAAGCAAACGCCTTATAAATTATTTTAGATACCGCGTTTCCTGTTCAGGGTTACACAGGGTTAAAAAAAAAAAAACACATCACTCTGGATTAGGCAACACGTCTGACATATAAAAATATAAGATCATCTGACATAAAAATATTGAATTGTTCGTTTGTTTCTACAAATTACCAACAATAATAATCACCATACACAATAGACAATGGCTGCTTTAATCAACAATTACTGTAACACATCATGCATATTGAAAACATAAATATGGTTACAGTTATTAAGGCTCTGGGCCAGATGTGTGGTTACAAGATTATCATATTAGAGAGAGGCCTTCATTTACCAAGCTTTAAAGATACTAACCAACCAAAATTGTATATGGCCCCAGACTAGAGAATCCTAGTATTTACCATGTTGCATTGCTGTGTTTTAAATAATCTTACACTGTAGAACGGACTGGAATATATCCACAGCCAGACCAAATCTTAAAAGAAATGCATGTCAACCTGTATCAGACTTGCAATGCGTACATTTTAGTGCAGGCATTACAATAACTAGTTGGGAACATGTGTTCTCAGAGACCACTCCCGCCCGGGATCAACTCAGCAGGGAAGCCAACATTTCCTGTTTACAAGCTGATGGTGAACACCCCATAGCCTGTCACTTATCACACCAGCATCACAGAAAGCAGCAAGCCCAGAGCTCTTCAGAGAGCCCTATAGAAAGAAGAAATGATCGTTCCGTTTCTAGTTCGCCCCTTCATTCAGCCAAGTTTATGGCGCTAATAGAGGTCCCTGGTGAGCACTAGTGGGTGCACGATATCGATAGAATTTGATATTGATCATGAAAATTGCAATATCAATATTTAGACATTTTTTAACATAATTATATAAGTAAAAACACAGAGGTTATGGAAAAAAAATGCATCAATTTATATTCATAACATATCAAAACAACACATTTTCAACTGATTGTCATATTGGACTGGTACAACAGCTTTGATTATGTCATTATCCATTATGTCATTAATTCCTCATCCACACATCTTTTCTGTCTAAATCAAACACAACTAAGACTAAGAAAGCCAATGGAAGCATCGCTCCTCAAAATAAACGGAATATTGCACTTCATGCAACATTTTCGATAGGATATTACGCAACGTGTCATTGCGATAACGATACTGATTCTATATATTGTGCACCCCTACAAAAACAGGGCTGAGGCTTAACAACACCATTCCTTTGTCTATGCACTAAACAAATGTATTATTATTCTAAACATAGATCATCTCTCATACAAGTGATAACTATCCGGGATGTGACTTGCAAATCTGAGGATGAATAAAAAGCTTTTCAAGGCACAGATGTATGCGGGAGACATAACGAGAGTAAACTATAAGGTCGCGTTAAGACTTAACTTCATAACTTTTTTTACATTATAATAGAGTGGAGCGTGTTTTAAAAGCACCATGGAGGCTGAACTTAAATTCTGCCGCAGGTGCTTTTTTTTTTTTTAGCAGTTCTGGGCTTATTTTTCAGTTGAAAAAGTTAAGCTTCAAGAAAACGCCCTACGTCATCCGCTTTTTTGATAGTTGATCAATCACAAATGTGTAGTGAGACCTGGTGGTTCCCATAACAACCGTTTCAGCTACTTTTTTACTACATCTGAGAAAAAAGAAAAAGAATAAAAGAACTTCCTGGAACTATTTTTCCATAGGTTTTGCATCTCCATGACCCATGTGACCGTTGACAATTTTGAACTTATTATTTCCATGGCTCTGGCCTGGTGTAACCAGACCCACTATTTACTTGGCGAACATGCTCCTCTGGTGGTGGTTTCCAATCATTGCACAAGCACACAGCCTAACCTAGTGTGATCCAACGTATAATCCACAGGGGAGCATTCTTTAAAATGAAACATTTAGCTATCTATAGTGTTAGTGTGGAGATCTTAAATGAGCATAACATTTTAACATTGTGAGACATTAGGATGTAATCATGAGCACAGAATATAGTTCCTATGTTTACCAAACCGCACACTATAGCAGTACAAGACAGTTTCCTCAATTTAATGCACATGATGCAATAACGATGGATGTTATGATGAAAACGCCTGTAATTTCAAGCATAGTTCCATTTGTTTATTCACAAACTGAAATTATTTGATTATTATTAAGAACACGAAATCAGTGTACCACAACACATCTAGAAACTCCTACTAGAAGACCACGCTCTCTAATAAGAGTACTGAAGCGGTCTAGATAATTGTCCTCCAGAGCACCAGCATTCAGGGTCGTACACAGACACATAGTTCATGTTATTTGGAATGCTGTTAGAAAGTGGTCCATGTGCTGTGCTAGTTAGAATATATAAGAATTGGTATCCAACTGAATTAGTATGATATGTAGATAAAGCATTTAGATACAGGCTAATCTAATAGTACACATTTCCAAAATGTACTGTTTGCAAAGATGCTAGTACAAGTAACATCTATGTAGTCTCAGCCTAGTCACATAAAATCCTTGTGCTGAACATCTGATACATAGTAAGCATGTCAACGCCATCAGGAAGTGGGATAGTATAGATTATTAACTGTTGGCTTATAAGACTTTACATGTAATTCCAGCATGATGCTAGTAGTGCTTTATTTACTCATTTCAGTCTTTCCATATGATAAAAGCAGCAAACGTATACTTTGAATATTTACAAGACTTGTAAGCAGACTCGTGTTGTTTAGATTCCCGACAAATTTCTCACTGTAAGATTAAGGTCGATTTGGTCACAGAGTTCTATAGTCGGTCCGGTCATCGTTGACTACACAATTGTCACCAGTGGAAAACCTACTTCAACAACCCCCAAACCTCTCCCATTGTCTCAAACGTTCATATTCCTTGTACCATAAGCACTCGTAAAGGTCACAAACCACTTCCTGAAATGGGCCATTTCCTCTCAACCTTTGAATGCAAGTTTATAGTTCTTCAACAAGCCACATATATACACATCAGGAAATTTAGTGCCATTTTTCATACTGAAGTTACATTTCATCCAAGGATTAAACTCCTGCATTGACCAAAACAACACAACCACACACACACACAACACAACTATTTGACAACTGGTGAAAATTAGGCCAATATCCCTTTTAAAGAGATACACTTATGGATTGCAGGATAGTGCTCCCATAACAATACAGCTTCTCTTCAGGGCAATGTTCAAACTATAAACACAGTTGTGCACAAATATGCTGGTTAGCAAAAGGTCTAGTCTTATCAAAGTAAACTAAATGTGTTCTTTCTATTTTATTCTTAAATGTGGAGACCTTATATGCGGAACAATTGTTTTGTTTATTTCCTTTTTATGCTGAATATAAAATAATGTCCTATATCATTTTTTGACAAAAAATAATTTGTGTGCCTAAAAAGTCTCCTCATGACCACCTTTGGCAAAATTGCCTACATCCTCAGATGAACAGATCATGTGATTCTACTCCTGTAGGACAAAGGATATTTTGGACATGTTTATGGAAAAAATCTGTAGGCCTTAAAGATGTAACCCTGTCAGTGGTTAATTGCAAACGTCTTGACACAAGCAGCCTTCCAACGTGAAGGTTTGTGTGTTCATGGGTACATCTGCCCCTGCCAGTATTGTATTCTCAGGCAGAAAATTGCCATGTTCAGAATAGGACAGAACAGGACTGCAAAAGCCAAAGCAATCCTACCATGAACTTGACCTGCAATAGTTACTTAAACATTTTAAAATGTACAAATGTTAGGTAATGCAGCTTTAACTCCCGAACAGCATGAACTAAATAAATAAATAAATACGAGAACAAAAAATAACACCCTTAAACATTAGGGTGCATAAACTATAATATTTTGAGTCAATAATTACTAAATGCACTTAGAATATGTAATGAAGACACAGGCACATCAACACAGGACCAAGAACCCTAGTCAATTCCAGATTGATTAACCAAGACTACAAGAAAGGTTGATAGTTGTTGTACAATAAGTGACTCGTGACCTTCATACACAATGAAGCCCTTGTCCCCAAATCTGAGAGCAATCTAGATCACCAATATACATGTTAGGAGGCAGGCAGTATGAATACCAAGTTAATTTTTAACCTTGACATTTTACTGATAAAATGCTTGATTTAACCGAAATATTAATGTAACTTTTATTTATTTTTACTATCTAAGCTCCAAATGCATGCATTCAGTGCGACTCATCTCAATAATGAGAATGTGAAATATCATGGATAACAGATTGTCCAAGAGCAATATAGTTAACTATTCTTAAATTAAGATAAAGGGTCAGACTCATGACATGTTCTGATGTTAATCAGTTCTGCAACAAGAACTGAATAATAATGATCCTAATATATCAACAGTATCTTGGAAAATTGGTATTGAAAACAGCACACGTTAGAAGTGCTAATATCACTCTTACTTTATGAAAAAGGAAAAGATATCCTAAAGAAGCAGATAATGTTGAAATAACACATGGGTGCAGGAGGTTAACAATATCTAAAAATAAATAAGATGACCACCGTATTAAAGTATGATTAACTACATAATGTAAAATGCATAAAATGTTATACATTTGTTTAGTCATTTGAACATGTTTATAGAGCCTGTTATAATGAACGCTGTTTTGGGTTGCATGTTGGTGGCAATGCAAATCGGTCAGAAGGGCCCCATGGGCCTTTCCGCCTCAGGGCCCCGCCAGCCTAGCTACATTCATCACAGAGCATTCATGCTTGAACTTATGCTTGCTCTGTTCGCAATGACTAACATTATGTGTGAGGCCGACCGAGCACTAGTGTTACTTGTGACAGAATGGGATTTTTTTTCTTTAACACTGTCTTGAGTTTGAGTTAATTTCATTTGTTCTCAGTCCCGGATTTTAGAGGTGCTATTTAAGAACCATAATCAGGGTTTCATACTAAAGCTTCACTAACAAGTTACAGATGTTCCCTGTTGAGGGAACTCTGGATGACTTACATGGGAACTGGCCTGAACAAACCACAGAAAATCAATGTATATGATAAACCTGACAAACTGCAGATATGGGTGAAGACGATAGCAGAGTGTTGCATTTACTGTACTTCTGCAACAACCTTGAAGCTTGAGCTCAAAAAATGAAATAAATTTAAAAAGCTTGGGGTGCTGTAGGTACATTCAATATGATGTGGTAATTTCCTGAATGTTTATATTCTTCTGTGATATTTTCATGATTTGTAACAATAGCAATTAAAAATGTTAAAAGCTTGTTATCAAAATGTAGGTATACTGTACTTGAGCTGATTATAGAATTCCAAAATCATTGTTACAAAATGCAGTCGTTTTGGTTTCAACGTGCATGGCTTTCCCACACTGTAGGGCTGAGTCCTCTATACTCACAGTAATACAAACGTGCTCATTTTAAAACATGATTCAATTTAAAGAAATCATAAATGAAACTGCAAAACCACATGACAGTTGTTGGAGATTAACTGACTGTGCTGATGTTTAGCGGCTGTTGAGTCCATTCTGCTCAATTTGTGTGTAGTTAAGGTATGGGTAGGCATATATTCATCATGCTTTGTAATAATATTCTTTGTGCTAAATGTTGGCATACTGTAGTATAGGCTACAATAAACAAATGCACTCAATAACGTATGCACTATGAGTGAGATTTGAGTCATCTTCAGCCTACTTCAGACTGTTAAATCTTTTAGTGACATCATAAAACTTAAAATTAACTACAAATTTGTCAACTCATGCTGAAACCACTCTCAACGGTTTGTAGGTTAGGTTACTGGGAGTAATATTTTGAGTTAGTCAAACCAAATGTAAATGCAATGTAGCATTTTGTAAAGATATATTGTGTGTTCATCTCCTGATCCCGATACTGTTGACTTTATTGATTCACAAGGGTAACAGCCTATACTCACGCCCTGGTCTTCGGAAACCCCATAGACAACAGCACATCCAGACTGGATCCATGTTTGACGGTACTTGGTCGGTTCTGACGCTGCCTCCGCGGGGTGACTGTGGAGTAGAGATCGTTGGCTGCCATAACTTACTCTTCCATTGGTATTTCGCTCTTCGGAACTTATGCGTTTTCAGGAAGATCGGAAATATATAGGCGGTATTTAAACCGGGGTTGTTGGAGTTAAGCGGAAGAATACACACACAAACGTCAAAGCCTTGGAGGGAAAGAACATTGCTTCGTCAATGCTCTGATAAACAAGCTGGTTCCTGAAAAATCGCACATTCGTAAAAACCATCAGAAGGGGGTGGTCAGTCATCGGAAGTCACTTTTTCTCTCAGCCCCTAGCCCCGACTCGTTTTCCGCGACCGAGATTATCATGTTTGGTGTTTAACAGTTTCTTGCATCCGGTAGCCTATATGACTGGATAATAATATGTGACTATTGCCTACTTCCTCTCCTCTCAATGTCTTATTTATGAATGGATTTTGACAGAGAGAAAATTCAGCCCATAGAAGGTTGCCACTCCGTCTGCTCAACCCCTTTCTTTAAAGAGACAGTCCAGTTTATACCAATGTAACACATTGGCGGGGCGCTTAAAATGATGCAGTTAAAGCGTTCTACTTATCCAGACTAACTGTATTTTAGGTAATATATGCTAATGCATAAATTATGGTTTCGATTAGAAAAGCGAAACATTTATTCCGATGACTATGGAACTGGAATTATGGAAAATGCTCAAACTTCCTGTGGCATTAAACATCCCGCATGCGCACTTCCAGCCGCTCCAGTCATTTTGAAACGTCATTTAATTTACATGATATAGCCATTATCTTGGCAATGTGAATTATTTTTCTTGAGTGCTATGAGGTTATATAACTGCATAGGACTGGTACGGCAGGTATATTTAACTGGAACTATGTGATCTTGTCTGCCACTAGATGTCACACTAATCCCTTGCATAGACCAAAATTGTTGTCACAAGTCCATCAAAATCTAGCCTCGCGAGACCATCATGATCTCGCGAGCTTCAATTTAATTTCGCCGCGAGATGTCAGGTTAATGAAAATCCACCTGCAAGGGATAAATATCGTAGCAGTAACACATTACCACCAGCAGAGGGAGGTAATTCGTTAACATCTTTAAAATGCATTATACAGTGCATCCGGAAAGAATTCACAGCGCTTCCACACAGAAGCCACTCCTCAGTAAAAGGCACATGACAGCCTTGAGAGTTTGCAAAACGGCACCTGAAGGACTCCAAGTCCATGAGAAAGAAAATTCTATGGTCTGGTGAAACAAAGATTTAACTATTTGGCCTGAATGCCAAGCCTCATGTCTCGAGGAAACCAGGCACCTGGTCAATACAATCGCTACAGTGAAGCATGGTGGTGGCAGCTTCAAGCTGTGAGGATGTTTTTCTGCAGCATGAACTGGGAGACTAGTTGGGATTGAGGGAAATATGAATGCAGCAATGTACAGAGATGTCCTTGATCAAAACCTGCTCCAGAGCGCTCTGGGTCTCAGACTGGGGAGAAGGTTCATCTTCCATCAGGACAATGATCCTAAGCACACAGCAAAGATAACAAAGGAGTTGTTCGGGACAAATCTGTTAATGTACTTGAGTGGCCCAGCCAGAGCCCAGACTTTAACCCGATGGAACATCTCTGGAGATCTGAAAACGTCTGTGCAGACGCTCCCCATCCATCCTGATGGAGCTTGAGAGGTCCTGCAAAGAAGAATAGGAGAAAAATGCCAAAAGTAGGTGTGCCAAGCTTGTAGCATCATACTCAGACTTGAGGGTGTAATTGCTGCCAAAGGTGCGTCAACAAAGTATTGACCAAAGAAAATGTACATGTGGATTTTGGTGTTTTATTTTTAATACATTTGCTAAAAAATAAAAATTCAAACAAACTTTTTCACTTTGTTATTATGGGGTATTGTGTGTTGACTTTTAAAAGGGAAAAAATATTAAAAAATACATTTTGGAATAAGGCTGTAACATAATGTGGAGAAAGTGAAACACTGAATACTTTCCAGATGCCCTATAAGGGAAATAGAATTGGCCTTGCAGAGCTGACATGAATGCAGTGACAAACCCATTAATTTAAATTGAAGTAAAAAGCAACCCAGGTGACCAATGCATGAAGCTGTGCTAGCCAAGAGCGTGCAAAGCTGTGTGACTACTTTTATTAATTTACCTTTTAGTACATTTATATCAATCATTTTAATTTGCTTAGTTTATTGCTGAAATAGTCGCGACCCGACTCCGGGTAAGCGGAAGAAGATGGATGGATGGATAGTTTATTGCTGAAATGGTGTTCTCACTAACATATTTTTTCAATTAGGTGCACCTAACAGATGACCAAATAGATGGTATTGTGCTCAAACACTGCAAAAGAAGCTGCAGTTCTCAAGTTGCTGACTGATAGGAATCAGGAATCAACCAGTAGTTACCATGTAGACGTTTCAGATGTTTTCAGAGGTGGAGAAATGATCCACTTTATTTGATTGGTCTGAACTCTTGTAATAGGCTAAGAGACATTGTGCGATACAAACATTGCATTTCAACATCATAGGATACATGGGTTTTCAAGTCTCAATTTCAAAAAGGAGAAGAAAAAAATGTGTTTTGATAGAAAGCTGAGAAAAAAAATGCTCCAATTAATTTCTGGCTCCATTTATTTTTTTCCCTCTTTTTTTTTTTTAAAGATTCAAGTTTGTAAACTTTGTCATTGCTGTTGTAAACACATTACATCCCATCCAAATCAGGATGAATAACATTGATGTTTAAAGTGATAGAAAATAAATTTCTGAACATGAGCTATGACAATCAAAATAAAATAAAGAGAAGATTGGATTGTTACTAAAGCGAAGCAAAATCTCTGCAGGCCAAAACACTATTGCCGCTTTCAATGCTGATCCAACATATTTAATATTTTAAAGCTTCCTGCCCGTAGATGGAAACAATTGATATCAACCCAGGATATAAGCAAAGCCAATATTAAGATGTCATGGACTGAATTGCCAAGACAAACTCCAAAAACATTGAATGGTACCATATATACACTACTATTCAGAATTGTCAGCCTGGACATTAGCCTGGTGAGCAGCTCGGTGCCAGCTGCCAGTGTGCTAGTACTTTGCTGCTAAGCAGGCTTGTAGTCCAGGTAGAAGGATGTACCAGCAACAGAAGGCAGCAACTCGAAACACCCAGGTGTCCATGACAGGTGGGAAAGGTTAAAGCATATATCAGTATGCTCCTGTGCTGGAGATACAATAAGTTACACAACAGGTAGTATACTTTTTGTTGTCAAGAGCACACACACACACACACACACGCGCGCGCGCACACACACAAATAAAAAGAAAAATAAAATAAAAAGTGCAACAATGGTGCAGACCATTCTTAATATTTGGTTAGTTGTTTTTTTTGTGTGTTTTTGTTTTTTGTGGTTTTTTTTGTTTGTCATTTGTCTATTGGAAAGACAAACGGCTTTGAAGATTTCGATCAGAACAAGTTCATTTAAAAAGAAAAATGGCAGGGTTAGTGGGGGAGCTAAAGAAAGATAAACAAATAAACATCAACACCAACGTATCTCTGAGAAATTTAAAGCTGCCTTTTTTTCTCAAGCCACAAGGCATGGCATAAACCTCTTTAAAAAAATAAAATAAAAAGGTTCATGACACACGTAAAGTCGCTATGACAACGCAGAGCATCCCGTGCAGATTGGGAACCATAGTCAGCTATGGGTGAGACACTGCTATACCATGAACCATGACCAGGCTCTCAGCACGATAAAAATATTGGCTCACTTTCATAATTCAAATCAACATGGGGGCCCAGAAGTAGTCAAAATAACATTTTACGGAAAAATTAAGCTTATAACCGACTTTCACCTTTCTGCTCTGATACCAGTGTTCTCAACTTGTTCCAAATACATTTTTCTACTGTCTAGGAAGGGGTTACACCAGTTGATGTTACAATCCGTGCATCGGATCACCGTGTTATGTGAAATGTTGTGTGTTTATAATTCCTTTAAAACCGACAGCCCCAATGTTCAACCGCGGGTGGTGCTTGGCAAGGGCCAGCGCTGGCCTGCGTTGCACTCTACTCACGGTCATGTGCAAACCACAGGTTGAGTCTCTCTGGGCTTCGCATGGGTAGTGACGGACACACAGAGATCAGCCGTCAATCTAGAGACGACGCCGCTACTCTTCCCATTTAAAGTGGATCCAATTTAAAAGCGACATTAAAATAAGAAATAATCAAGTTAAGCAAAAGGTTACTCTATGTACATACAACGAATATTCTTAAAGACGGTGCGTCTTTACAGAAACCAAACAAATTGTCTCGTGTCCTTTATTTTGTACATATTAAGTTCTTCATCTTTACTGAAGCTAATTTCCTCCACTCCGTCTGTCCGTATTCCCTGGCTGTGCCAACCAATGCTTCCTGACAAACAGGAGGCACAAGTTGCTGCAGCTCACCTGACGAGCAGCCAGGGGGCGCCACAGCACCCAAAAAAAGAAAAAGGGACACAGCACCCCCACACTCTGGTTCCTTCACTCACCAGTGAGCGAGGTTAGGGTCCGGGCAGGGTAGGGGTGGGGGTGGGGGGGGGGAAGGGGGCGGCACAGTGCAGGCCTTTCCTCCGGTGCAGTCGGTTCTGCGGCTGGACGGGGAAGAGGCTCAGTCGTCGCAGTCCGACAGCGGCTCGTACTGCTCCGACAGCAGGGGCTCCCGCTCCCACGCGCGCTGCTGCGCTACACTGCCCCCTGCTGGAGGCGGCTGGGGTTGCTGCTGCTGCTGACTCTGTATGGAGGGGGAGCTGATGGAGGCCGGCGGTGTGCTGCTCAACATGCGCATGGTCAGGGGGTTGTAGGGGAACTGCATGGAGCCTGGGGGAAGGGCCGCAACACAGGTTATACTACACTGTGTGTGTTTGTCTGTATCTGTGTGCATACATCTGTGTGTGTGTGTGCGTGCGTGCCAGTACCAGTGGAAGAGGGCCGGTCCTCCCAGGCCCATGCAGGGGCCTGCCTGTGGTAGTCGCCCTCAGAGTGGACGGAGGACACCGAGGAGGGGCGCTCCCCTGCTGCGTACGCCTGGCCCAGGTTGGGGGACTTGGACTTACGGCTGCTGGCCTTGCTTGGCACCTTCGGCTTTCCTGCAGCGCACGCGCGCGCGCACACACACACACACACACACACACACACACACACACACACACACACACAGAGACAGAGCGTGAGTGTGGGGGCGGGGTTGTACAGCGCTACAAGCTTTGAGCACGTACTGCGTGTGGTGTGTGTGTGTGTGTGGTGCGTGTAGAGTGTGTAGTAGTTTTCGTGTAGCATTCGTGCATGTAACCAGCGTGCGTGCGTGTGAATATAGCATGCGTGTAGCGTGCATCTCACCTATGCTTGGGGAAGGGCTGGCCTCCCGGCGAGCCTCTCCGCCCACGTTGTTGCCGGACGGAGGCCCCGTCCCCTGGTGCTCCTCCGGCCGCTCCTCCAGGTTTCCCATCAGCGCCTTGCGGATGATGTCCTCCAGGCCCAGGTTGCTGGCTGGGTCGCTGAAGGAGTGGTTCCTCGGGTTAATGCTGCCTGCAGGACACACCGCAACAACAAGTTAACAGTGAGACGGGGGCGTCCGGGGAACGTGTCAATGTCTGTCCAATGCGAAGATAACTTACTTGAGCTGGTCACAGCGGGCAGGTTGAAGATCTCTGTGCCTGGCTGTGCACTGCCTGAGTAATGGGCAATGGGTCATGTTAGAACAACGGCGGAAAAACAAATGTACCACATGCCAAGCACAGGGATGATTATCTATCAATTTCTCATCACTGCCACATCTATTATTTGCTCAGGCCTATGTGCAAACCTTATGCAAGATAGTACAAACAACTAGCACTCAGGAACTCCTTATAGATATCGTATATGGAAATGGACACAGACTTAAGACATTTTTAATCATGAGAACACAGGAAGACACATTTGCAGTTAGACGGCAAACCTCGCCTACTACGGGTCTATTCAAACAGTCTATTTTGGTTAAGCACAGTGGGCTAAATAAAATGCTTGTGTTTCGCTATGGTTCTTCTTGTCAGACACAACAGTGCATGCTGCCGCCAGACCAATCTTCTGTTTACCCCTGAACCATTTTGATTTGATGCTAGGCCCCTCCTAAAGACTAAACACCCAACATGTAACATATCATGTCAATTTATTATAATATTTTTCACTCGTCTGATAAGAGGAAACCCACTCACCGACATCAGAATCGCCGACACCAGAGGAGTTCAATTTACGGAAGATCTCCTGCTTCTTGGACTTCACCATAGGGGAGGTGTTCTCTAGCTTGGTGAAGAAGGAGGGCAGGTAGGCCACACTCCCCGGGGAGCGCGAGTCGCTCCTGAAACCAGACAAGGAGCAGAGCTCAGATACAATGCATAATACAGACACGTAAAACAAGTTTGAACCCATGTAGGAGTAAGCACAGCGGACGTGTCCAACCTCCGGTTACATGAAGGGGACATGCAAACTTATGTACCTGATCTCAGGGTTGGTGGTCTCCCTCATCTGGGGTTGGGGACCACTGGCCTCCTGTTTGTCCATGCCCTGGTAGCTCTGGGGCGGTGAGATGGGCTCGTAGTTCTCCATCGACCTGCCTCCACCCTCTGGAGACTTACCAGGCCTGGGGAGCAAACATATTAGAATAACAAAGATGGAGCATTGTAATGCATTTCAATGGAAGAAAAAAAATAAGTCTCTTAAAGTCAGCTATTGCAAATTCATTGTCAGCTAATACACTATGTCAAATTCACCAAGCTAGCATACTGTTCTGTGTGTGATAATCCCATACCTCTACACAGCCCTGGCTCGGTAAATAAAACACAAAGGGGCACCGCTCACAACTACAAAGCAGTAGTACCGCGCTCTGCTTCACAATGCGGTTCCATATGTGGAGTGGTGTTGCGGAGGGGGATATGGTTTTGATTTGAGCTTCACGCAAGCGTTCTCCAGAATGACTAACCCTGCCGTTAAGTGGGCGTCGTGACGCTAACGGCATACTGCTGTGGAGGCGGACGTAGGAAGCAACCAGGCAGCTACATCTACAACGCATGGCCTGAAACGAAGTCAATTCACCCCAAAGCAGCTGTGACCTCAGAGTGAGGTACGTGGGAATTTATGTAATATACAAAAAAATAGCTAACGCGCCCAGAGAGAAATAATGGGCAATAGTGTGGTGAAATCTGTGGCCCTCCCCATTGACTTGCATGGGCCACATCCTGGTCTGCATAACAGGTTGAATGCACTCTGGTAAGAGGGTGTCAAGGCGGCTTGCCTGGCTGCTTTACCTGGCTCTGGGTTTGTCGTTGGCGTTCTCTGGGGACACCCTGCTGGAGGCCCTCTGGTGGTGCGGGCCTCCCGCCTGGTTCTCTGGGCTGTAGCGGCTGGTCGCCTTGAGGCGGCTGGAGGTGGAGGAGGGGGGCATGGAGCTCTGGAATGTGGTGGCAGTCGAGGAGGGGGCCGGAGGGAGGTCCTGGTTCCGGGCGAAGTCCTGGGTTATGATTTGCTGCAGCAGGCAGATGGAAGCAAGCATGAGGGCCTCACAGTGCCCTTAAATACACAAACCGAGTAGACATTATGCCAGAGACACTATATAAGGAGACATGGCACTAGGCCTGTCACGACAATGTTTTTTTGTAATCGCGATATTTACTATACACAAAACAGGGGGTGTGTGGTTTCAGAGCTCCTTACCGAGATGTGGTCTGCCAAGGTCATGACCCGGTGGGTCTTGGGGGGCTGGGAGTAGCCTTCAGCCTGGGCGGAGGGGGGCGGCTGTGGAGGCTGGTACCGGCTCAAGTCATAGACATGCATGCCAACAGCTGGGGAGAGACCAGAGACCGACTGGTGAGCCACGGGCAAACGGAGGCATGGAGAGCGACACAAACAGCTCTACAGTCTGGTGATAAAGGAAGAATGGGGTCTGCCGCGACAAAGTCAATGGGGCTGGCGGGATGTACGCCCCAATTCACGGGCATCTACATTTAGACTGGCTGCGTCTGCAATAAATTATCTCAGGTGTAATCTATGCTAGTTGCTCAAAATCTATGCTCAAATTAGATACTATTAGATCAAATATATCACACCAGCAGTTGCATTGTTACAAAGCAGAGCCTGTATTCATATGTGGGGAAACACTGTCATACTTTGACCTGGTTGACGCTGACATGCTTGGTAAA
>JAODLL010060830.1:0-10376 GCA_026546735.1 Forbesichthys agassizii | reverse complement strand
CCCCCCCCCCCCCCCCCCCCCCCCCCCCCCCCCCCCCCCCCCCCCCCCCCCACCGTGAGATGTCATGTCTCAACTATACCATGTCAAACCTGAAAGGTGCTCTATATGATATAATGAACGTCGACATAGCAGCCAACACCTATAGCACTATGTAAAGATGTAGTGTAGTAATTGAGTCCTGTGCGGAGCATCACATCACACTGCCCCTGTGTGTTGTAATCCCAGCTCCTGCTCTGTGCATGTTGGTGCATGACGTGTGTGTGGGCAACACACCATTTGTTTTGCACTTACAGTAGTGTGTCATCTAGTGGCAGAAAGTCATATAGAACCACTTCTACTCACTCATTCACTCCAGTCCTTTATTTTGAAGCAGACAGCCTTTTAACAATAAACAGCTCGCCTGCATCATAATATTTCTCCTAAATCGATTACAAGTGAGTACAGGCCCATGGGCAGGCATCGGCAAAGCATAAAAACATAAAGGTGATGGATGAGGAAGATTAAAACAGAAAGGCTGTGTTGATGGAGAAGTCCCTTTCATACAAACACACACACACACACACACACGCTTGCAAAGTTATCAAATATTAATTTAGATGCCATTGTTGACTTACTGATCTGCTCCACTCTCCCTGTCGGCTTCTTAAACCAATGCTCCAAATACTCTCTCCCCACACACACACGCACGCACGCACGCACGTCCGTCCACACACACACACACACACAGACTCACACCTACACGTAATGTCTTCTTACAATCTAGGTAGAGTGACCTGCCTGGGGCTACTGAGTTTGGAAAGTGACATTTAAAAATAAAAAAATACATAATTATTCATGATATGCCAAACAGAAGCTTGAGCTGAATGGAAAAAAACAGGCACGTGTCGCACACACACACACACACACACACACAGTGGCGCCTGGTTTCCTTATGTTATTCATATGACACACACACACACACACAGAGCGCTGCAAGCTCAGTGTCCAGGCTGGTGAATAAATGAGACTTTCTGTGGTCTGAATGAACCATGATGTGTCGCTTCATGCCGTCCACTGGCCAACAGCCAAACACATGCTCGCTCAAGTGACGGTTCACAGCCTTTATGTTTATCCTCATTTTCTATTTGATTACTTGTTGCATTTTGTCACGGTTTGCGACAGTTTAATTTCCCTATGCACTCAAGCAGAAGTAAACAGGGGCAAACTGTCACTAGCCTGCATCATACATAATGCCACTGTAATCTACCTCAGAAAATCAAAACCATAATTTCGTAAATTAGTCAGAATTAACAAAAATGTATGCAAATTGCTGCTGGGAATACATTTTCTAGTGTGACACTGGTGAGCAGACAAGCCAATCAAATCTGATTTGAGTGTCAGAAAGATCTACAGAGAAAATCCACGTTCCACCAAATTACAACATAGCGCGGCTGACATTATGTGGGAATAAAGGCACACAGGGGTTATGTTGGATTGCTTTTGAGGGTATCATGAATGACTTTATATCAAACATAAAAAATGCCAACCATATCATCAGTACATCTGTCTAGAGGTCAAGCAGATAACTTCCATTTTACTTTCCAATCATGCACACTAAAGTTACACATACAGAATAGCCTATATTCTGAGTGTGGCTGACAATCTGTGGGATATTCATTCCGGTAAATAAAGCATGGTAACAACTCCACTTGGTGCTAAATGGCTTGTTGTTGTTCAGAATACAACAAGAGAATGTGTCACACATTCCACAGCACAGATGCTTGGCCAAAAGCGGAGCTGCAGTAAACATGTTCTTCATCATAACCAAGCCTTTAATGTCTGCCCTTTCTTTAAAATAGTAGCCTAGTGCTCGTCTTTACCTGGCAAATATAAAAGTAGCAAGCAACAGTGCTGCTTATGAACAAGCATATGCACTTTAAGTGATAAACTGGCAAGTACTTGGAATGTGCAACGGTTGCTTCTGTGCACTTTCTCCACACAGCATTTTCCCTTTGCATTAAAATACAAAAGTGTAGAAGCAATATTTGCAAATGCATTATTTGTAGAGGTCCCAGTAAACACACAGGCTTACAAATTAAAGTGTGTGTTGTCGATGGATCAAGGAAAGTGAAGTCAGCTAAGGAACTCAAAGCTCAGAATAGTGTATCTAATCAGGCCAAGGGAAGCAAAGAAAACACGTTCCGTTTGAAAGCACAGCAATGTCTGTTAATTGAGCTCTAGGTCAACTACAAACAAACAACATGCAAACTGACAGAGGCACGCTGCTAGACAGACAGACAGAGATGGAAGGAGACCGACGCGCTGGACCTCTAATGACGCGCGGCCGCCGTGAAAGAGCCCATTACTAATGCAGAGACCATCACATGGCTGTGCTGACGCGCCACTGGCCTCTGGCCCAGCGGAGACCAAGGTGTGTGGGCAGGCAGATAACGAGCAGTATAGCATGAATGCGGAAGGGTCTCGCAAGTGGAAATGAAACAAAAGGGGGGGATGGAGAAAGGGGGACATCACTGTAATGCAAGAAGAGAGGAAAAACAGCCTGCTGGTTGTGATGAGTGATGGATGGACAGTCTAATTAGTCAGCTCCCCACTACAGAGGGACTGCACAACAAACAAGCATGCTTCACAGAACATGTTTATGATTTCTGGTGAGGCCAAATCCTCATTTCCGTCACGGCAGGCTGAGGGACAGGGTTCTTACAGAATAATACCGGTGTTCTGACCATCTGTCCTACCTTGGCAGATTGTCCTACTGTAGCACAAAAGGACAGATATAGTCTGCATCTGTCCTACCTTGTCAGACTGTCCTACCCTACATATTGCTAGAATTATTATTAGGCTATAGAAATAAAGCGGTATGATTCGACGGACAAAATAACGTTTTGGCATAGCTAGAGCTACTGCTGGAAAATAAATAATTAAATAGACGGGTGAAAATAACTGTTAGAGTGTGCTAAATGTGGCGCGAAATATATTCATATAGCCTACAGTAGGCCAAGTAAACTATCATGAATCAAGCTAATGTAATAATATACTATGCTCAATAACTAATATTTTATATGTATTATGTTAAAAGAATTGAATTCGACAGCAATACAAACCTTTCCACAATATATTCAACAACGATAGAATTCTGGAAGCCGGTAGGAAAAAATTTGGGGCGTGTCTCAAGTCATGACGAAAATTACGCAAATCAAATTTGCGCATGCGCAGTATGACGAGGTAGGACAATCTGTCGGGTAATATAGAATGTCAGGACACCGGCTCCTCCAAACTGACAGGGATTAATGGTGCCTTCTATCTGCATGGTCCCGGCTCAAATTGACCTTTCGCTTTTCCATCAGGCAAAAGTTATCAATGGCATCTAGTGCTACTTGATACTTTTTTTGGTATCAGCTCTGCCAAGGTTCCAAGGTACAAGGAACCCTTGTTGTTATTTCAATCAGCTGTTGTGAGCACCACTGAAGGAGACCGCAGACACAACGGCAATAGTTTTTATTTCATTACACAATGTTATTTGCCTTTTGATGCGAGGTGTCTTTAATGATAGTGTAAAAGGTCACACTAAAGGCCAAATAAATAATTGTCTTGATGATAGCTCATTATTCATCTTACATTTACTTTTTTGTTCTTAAATTAAGAAAAGCAAATGAATCACCGATCTCATATGTTGTAAGTAGCTCTCAACGGTATTGGCTGTGCTTTTTGGTGTTTATGTGGGAAAAGGGAAAAGTTTGAAAATGTATAATAGAACATTTGCCAAATCAAATGCTTAATACATTTAGCTGGAAAAACAGCCCTGCTGGCCAAGCAGCACAACATGACCTTTCCATCCAACATAATGAGAATAAACCAAGCGGGTATGCAGGTTCTAGGCTCATGGCTGCCCCAGAGACACTGGTATTAAAAAGTAAAGCCTCAAAACTTCCAACACCTTGCCCTATTTGCGTCCTCCACAGCCAGATAGCATATCACCGCCTCACCAGGGTTTATTCATTAAACATACAGACGTAGAGGGCTAGCCAAGAGCCAACATCCCTCTCCGGCCCTGTGTCATACATCTACTGTGTGAAGATAAGAGGTGAAGAGGAGGAGAGAACAGAGGCCAGTACGTTGTCGTAAACCTGTCAGCGTTTGCCTCTAAACGCCCCGTGGGGAGGCGCGCGGAGAAAATGGAGGTGTCCGGACAGTAATGACAGCTCCGAAAAGCAATTATGTTGGCGAGCTGTAAAAGTGAGGCCAAGAGAGTGATCCAGAGAGCAAGAGCTGGAGGAACCAATGCACCTCTACAAATGAGAGTGCATCTGTCAGCAAAGAGCTTGAGCACTCACAGAGAGAGAGATGAACGATTTTTATAGCCAATACAGCTAAAAAAACATTGAGAGAGAGAGAGAGAGAGAGAGAGAGAGAGAGAGAGAGAGAGAGAGTGTGTGTGTGTGTGTTTATTGAAATTAGTAGTCAAAGTCAAAGAGCACGTCAATCCATGTCATCGTTGTACTGACACTGTATGGCCATTCAACTCAAACATATCAAGGTGGAATATGTATTCATATGGAATATTTTCCATATAAAAATGATGGTATGAAAGGTTCTGAAAAGAACGGGTCTAAAATGGATTTACATTTATTCATTATAAAACTGTATTGGAAAATGTATTTAATTCCATTAAATAATATTTCAATGTCAGAGGTTTGCCCTTTTCATCATAAACTTCACAGCACATTGATCATAAAGTCACAAACAGAACAGGAACTCAAGCAAGCCAGCTCACATTTCACTATGAACCTCTGTCTTGGTCAGTGCAACTCACACCTATCACGACCCCCTGGAGAGATAAGGGTTGTGTCAACAGTGGACAGGTTAGTGGCTATTGTGACTTTACCCGAAGCCAGAGGTCTTGGGTTCAAGCCTGTTCACATCCTTAAGAAGAAGTCCCAACACCTCTTGTAACTGTAAATTACTTTGCATGAAAGCAACCAAATGGTAAAATACAGCAATATGTTTGGAGCAGAAACATCTTTCAATGCTACTCACACTGCCTAAATTGCCTAAATACATTTTTTGATCAGTCTAGGAAGATGGACTGGAGCAATTAGAAGAACATGATTCAGCTTCTTTTCTCAAGACACAGACAATTAGACAATTAACATGATGAAGACGGTGCAAGGAGACTCCTAATGGTTCATTGACATCTAACACAGTAAAGCTGCAGTGTGGAGGTGCAATAAGAAGCAGTATATTGCCAGCAGACTATTAGGACGACCACTAGCGCCCCCCCCTAGTGTGTGTGTGTGTGTGTGTGTGTGTGTGTAGTTAACTAGCAGGGAGAAAAGGCATGTGTGATGTGATTAGGCCGGTAAGAGGTCCTTGCAGTGAGCAGTAGAGAGAAATGCGAGCCACTCAGCACTGTAGGACCAAAGTTAGGCCTCTCAATCAGCTAAATACTACATGATCTTCTTTTATGGCCGGTTGTTTCACTTCACAATGTACTTCCGGGCTGTTCTGTTTGAGTATGTGTTTTGATTGACAGTATATACACGCCGCATGTAGGATACACTGCACAGTGCACACACACACACAAACTCAATAAACTGGTTTGTTTGTATTAATGCTTAATAAGTAACCGGTTCAACATCAACAACCCTAAGGCAAAAGGATTAAATAATAAAATAAAAACAAAAACATGCCACGTTCTCCACACGCAGTATAGTGTTGCAGCCTGGTTCCAAACAAGGCAGCCTTAAGATGACCTTGGCTGCCAGCGGCGAGAAAGGTTCCCACGGTTGGTAACCATGACAAGACACCCCGAGCCTTGAGTACATAGTCAACAGTAGAGAAGTCAAGTGTTTGGTGTGCCTGGCGCGGGGAAGCTGATGTACAGTATTATACAGTATGATGATGCCAAGTGAGCTGTTATGGGGTTTGCGTGTTGGTTGTTATTGTAACAGCTGGACTGGAAGTGCTTCACACCGGGTCACATCAACTAATTGTCCACGTCAGTCTGGCCTTTATATCTCTCCTGATCCCTTGTTCTATATTTCTTCCTTTGTTCTACAAAGACATTCCAGTCCCTCTACATTGACAATTATCCTGTGGCTGTTTGCCCTTCCGTCATCCAACAAACCAAGAGACCCCCTAACAGTGTGTGTTTTCTGGGTGGGTGCGGGGGGGCTTAGAGAACGAATGCAGAATGTTACTGGAACCGTTAAACAGACGCTTGGTTTACATCACCTGCTGAGCGGGCTGTGGGTGTCTCTCCCATACGCTCCGGCCAAAGCTGACCGATGGCTTTGTAGATTTTAAACAAAAGGGTGTCTTAACAAATGCCTTATGTGTGGGACATGCCCACAGAAAGGCTACATCTCTCTCTGGTACATATTGCTGCCCCTTCCTCACACTACCTGATCCCACCATCATTTTCTCCTTGTCCACAGTTCACCCCAGACATCCCCATCCATCTAAGCGACCCTCCATCACGACTACGTATTCAGCTCTCGTATTTGTTGAGGAGCCAGTAAAAGTGGCCCCGGCAGCTGAACAAACACAAGCAAACCCCCACCCCCCCCACCCCCCCTCCCCCCCACCCCACCCCCCTTCCCCTTCCCGCCAACCCGCACGGGTGTATGTGGGAGACCCCCCAATGTGCCAATTACACCCATAGCTATGATCACAGACTTGCGCTCGTCGTGGTCATCGTCACTACGGAAACCAAAATGGAAAAAGAAGAGGAAAAGTGTTGGGGGGGGATGAAGATGTGGAGACATATAATTTGATTTCATGTTTTATCGCTCCCTCTGTGGGAAGCCACGCTAGCTTGGCCTGGTACAGCTTAACACGCTGAACAAGCGGGGGTTCGTGTTCTTGCTCAAGGGCACTACTGCAGAAAGGTCATGTCTGGAATAACAGCCAGAGAAGACAATCTCTGAGACGACCTGAGACATCATTGCACACCTCTAGGCATTTGTTTTCGTTCTTCTCTCCACAAATGTGAGAGAGGGTTTCTTGGGAACAAGGCACAAATAAAAATGAGATAAAATAAGTGCCTATGATAAACAAGTAGAGGTCAACAACTTTGAAATGAACGACGGCATCATAACTAACGCAGCTAACGAACGGTGTGATGCGTTGCTAACACACGCTACTGCTACCTTAATAAGTACTTGCAAAAGTGTTCTTGCACGATAATCGCAAGTACAGTACAAGACTACGAGCTCCCGGGAAGTACCTCTGTTTCCGCTCCACTTTTGTCTACTACACACATAAACACACAAATATATCAACAAAAATCTCGGGGCCTCTTAACAAGCTGTATGATAACCACAATCATTCGGCACACTTACAACCCAACACAAGGCTTACAACC
This sequence comes from Forbesichthys agassizii, assembly GCA_026546735.1. NCBI lineage: Eukaryota > Metazoa > Chordata > Actinopteri > Percopsiformes > Amblyopsidae > Forbesichthys > Forbesichthys agassizii. The sequence goes on along the minus strand of JAODLL010060830.1, from coordinate 3,013 downwards.
ACAACTAGGTTCATAAAAACATTTTCAGGACGCTGTATTGCAGCCTACAAAATGTCAGCTCAATAATGGACGTGACTGGCTGCACTACTTTGAAAAGGCAATTCAATGGGCTCTTCATGTGCAATCTTGTGGACTCATTTGGCAAGTGTTTGATAACAGTATGCCGCATAGAGTCCAAGAAAGGAATGAGATTTGAAAGAGCGATAGTTGGGTGCTAGTGGCTTTGAAAGTTGTGCTTGGACTTATATACTTATATACGTATATACCAGACTACTGTTTCCGGATGAGGAATGGTTTTGTCCGACATTTCCAGATAACATGAGGATTAACATTTAGAAACAATTCCATTTGCTAGTGTTGTCTTTCTGAATCTATCACAGCCATCTGGGGCGCAATATAGCAACATTTTTAGAGCTCTCGCCTAGGGTGCCAGATTGGCCAGAAACGCCCCTGCGCGCGCACAGACACACACACACACATATTCAAAGTGCCAACCTGGATGTGTATGCATTAGAGTGATGGGTCAACCCCTAATACATATGCAGTTCAGAACAGCTGCCTGTCCTGGTGTAACCGTAGCTTATCTTATCTTAGCACAGCAGAAGTTCACAGCCTGCTCACACAGCCAGTAAGTACGTCACATAAATGAGCAGATCCAAATCCTTATTTTCAATAATTTCAGTCAGTCCTGATGAACAAATACTTGTAAAATATGACTTACTTCTACTTGGTAATGTGTCGTGAGTGTGGGGCAAGCTTTTAGTGTGCATTACAAAAGAAGAAATAACATAATAATAATAATAATAATTCATAGGCCGCAAGGCCATACACAAACATTTAAACACAAGGCTTTAGCTTGACAAGGTGGGCATGGCACGAGCATGAATTTGAAGCGTGATGTAAAGCTGGAACGTTTGTCTGTGAGTAGGTGCAGTCTATGGAGGCGATTACTGAGCCGTCATCTGTTACCATGTGTATTGTGTGTCAGCAAATAGGCCATATAGTCAACATAGCCTTGTGCATCGACCCACCGTCTTCATCCATCCTCCGCTATTCTCTCCATTCATCATACCATCAACAATGACCCATTCTTCACACCTTGTTTACATTGTTCCCACACAACTGCCACAGAACTGCAGTGTGTGTCGTGAATCATCGGTGTCACCTGTGGACGGCTGCTTACCAGCATGGGCATGGCCAGGTCTGCCAAGTAGACGAAGGCAGCCCCCAAGGTGAAGCCCGCGGCCACGGGCACGAAGGCGAATGCGCCGTACTTCCCGGAATCTTCCGCCATGCCGATGGCCGGCGCCAACAGCGACCAATAGGAAGCAGCTAGCATCACCTGGGGAAGGGGCAGATGGAACAGACGTTACGTTTATTGATACAGCCTCCCCCTCCCCATCTCAAAGGGCGGCACCATAATGCACAGCGTACTCGAAGACGCATCTTTATTTGATTCTACGGACTGCAAGGCTGTAACTAAAGCAGTATGTACATGCTGTATATTGATCATATAGTCAGATGTCTGTCTCTATACACCCACATCCATATGCAGATACAGCTGCTGCCTAATGCTACTGTACAGTAGGTTTGTAAAATTGTTGTTTTTAAATGCCTTGGGTGTGTTTAGAGTTTAAAGAGACTAGGGGCTTAGCCTAGATACAGACCCACCACACCCCAAGCGCAAAATACAGCTACCGTGCTATACAGCTTACAGTGCTATTTATAAAAAGGTGTGCGACCACATCATGTGCTAGCGCGACCAACTGAGAAGGCTAGCACCAGTGCTACCGGTGGGAAAAGTGTGTCTGGAGCCCTGTCGTATGCTGCTACTGACTCTTGGCCATGGTAAGCTTGCTGAGTGAGAACAGGGCATTCACAACTCCCTATCTGGCAGCAGGGTTGCCAGACGTAATTGACAGTGGGCTACAGTATATCGTACAGTCACATGCAGAGTGTAAATCAAAGCAGGGTTGCTCAACAACAATGACAAAAATGTCTTGCAGGTGCTTCTTCTGTGTTTGTGTGGGTGAGTTGGTCAGGTGTGAAGTAAGCGGTGCATGCATGTGATCGTGCTGCGATGCTGTTATGCTAAATCGGCAGAGTTGCTCACCAATACATTATTGGAAATTGATCAGAAGTCCAGGGGCTAGTACAAAATAAACCTGGGCCTAACAACCCCTGTTTACAACTAGCTTTCTCCTGACACATTACCCATATGTTTCAATAATAATGTGAATATCTATCAATCAATCAATCAATTAATCAATCAATCAATTAATCAATCAAGGCTCAGTATCTGTCTAACAATATTTCAAAATATATTATGGACAACCAAGCTAAATAAAGTGGCCTCTGACGATGATTAAATATTGCTGAGCAGGCAGGCAGACAGACATACATACAGACAGGCAGACACTTTATTTGTCCCCACAGGGAAATTGATTTGCAGCAGAAAATCACAAGGCATTACAGACATAACAGAACATCAGAGACAATAACATAAACATACCACACACCTTACAGAGAAGAACAGAATGGACTGGTTTGGCCTACAAGGCAGTAAAGAAAATTGTCTCAAGCTACCTCCAAGCAATGGTCCGGTTCCATGTCCCGACAAGAGCACTTTGTACCACCAGCTTGGCTGGCCGGTTGGCACTGCCATCGCTACGGGATCTCAAGACCTCCGTCCTGGCACCACAATGGTGGAACAAGCTTCCAGCAGCAGTCAGGACTGCTGAAACATTACCCATCTCCCGCAAGAGACTCAAGAGATCCCCTTTTCACGATCCACCTCTCCACCTCGGCCTCACACCTCCTAGCACACAATGCTAACTCTGGTTTTGAGTAGCTTTCTTACTCAAATGTGTTTAAATGTTTCTCTCTCTCATATATGTATACACACACACACACTTACATATATATATATATATATATATATATATATATACATACACACACACACACACACACACACACACACTTACATATATATACACACACACATATATAC
>JAODLL010060819.1:0-17958 GCA_026546735.1 Forbesichthys agassizii | reverse complement strand
GTCAGAGCTTTCCAATGTGGCTCGGGAAAGGGAGGTTTGGGGTCCCCTGCTGAAGCTGCTGCCCCCGCGACCCGACTTCGGATAAGCAGATGACGATGGATGGATAGAGACATGGTGTACGATCCCAAGGATAATATATCCTTTTGGAATGTACATTAATGTTAGCCAATGTTTTGATAAGAAATATTCTGACAATTGCTGGTAAATTGTTATATTACAGTGGGGCAGTGGTCTCTTCATTTTTTCCACGACTGTATGACATAATGACTGTACCAAGCAGTATAACAAGAAATGTTGAGTATTCTAAACTCACCAATTCATATTCTATAAAATGGATATTACACATGAAATGAACACAGGTCACACTATGACCACTGGTACATAATAATTACATTGCATTTTCAATTAAACAGGAGTCAAGTCAAATGTTACCTCACACTTTAGCGTCAGTGCACTTACCAACATCTTCAGCCAAAATTATGCTGGTCAGTCTGGAAGGGTGTGTGGACAAAGCCTGAAGAACAGCACGTTGGGAACAGCCCCTTTCATCTGCATGTACAGCCTGGATGCTGGCAACCTCAGGCCTAGTGGAAAACCTGAAAAACAATGGCCAGAAGAGAATGGCATGACAATATTCATTATACACTGGAGTACAGTGGGGTTACTTTCATCAGATGGAAATTGGATGTGCAATATACCATCAAATAAAAAAATATTAATTTAATAATCTTTAGGGCATGTCTAACACCTGTGGGAAAGTATAAACACTGCATTTTGCCTGAACGATTATTGACTAAATATGTCGAAACTGTTAAGCTTGTTAAAATGCACTTGTACAGCAAAACATTTCAGTAGATATAGTACTGTGACAAAAACTGAAACTGAAACGTCGTCAGTGAACCGTCCCAATGTGGACTCGCATGCGCAACGAAATATGAGACCCACGTTTCACGAAGGATGCCAGACTATTATTCTACTAGAGGCTATACTTACCATCTGTAGCAACCTTCAGTTGTTTCCAGCGTGAAGTTTATTCTGGTACTCCTCGCAAGTGGTAACAACACTTTGGGAATATTTAATTTCGAGGTACAATCGACATAGACAACACTGACTGATATCAACACTAACAATAATAACTTTAAAGTAAATACTGCCATTTTCGCTTCATGGGTTTGCAAATGTACAGTGAACTTGCAAAAATAAATGCCACAATATCAAAAGTAATTGTTTCTATAAATGTTTTCAGATTGCAGGTTTCCCTCGGTAGTACTGTAGTTCTGAGGTAGTTTACTTGATTGAAGCAGCACAGTCACTGTAGCCATTCATCAGTTCACGTTGACTTGCGTTGAACTGAGACTTTCAATTTCTGACAGTGAGGAAAAGTAGCCACATGATAGACTACGATGTGCTCCTTTGAGTGAAATCCCCTGCTTTGGCTTTACCAGAGACTGTTGTTGGACTCGCGCAGCAGATATTAATAATCATTCCATTTGAGTTTAATTTTAATTCAAAAAGTTAGAAAACAACCTAACATTAGCATCTTATCTACAAATACCCGCCATTAGCAGTCCCAATCACTGTGCATGCTGGGAGTGGGTAAACGTCAGTTAAAAAGGGTGGGTCAACAAAAATGACGCGCTTTCTTAAAGAAATAGTTAGCTTTCTCTGAAATACAAAATATAACAGTTTTGTTCTTTGTGGTTGTATGTTATTATATGCCTGTGGTTATTATAGGCCTGTGTGTACCGTATAAATGATCAGTCGATTTGTCAAAATATGCGAAATATGTGATATATGTGAAAACTACTTCTGTATTCTTACAGCAGATTCTGAGACATTGATTAGCCTATGTATGTAGATAGGCAAATGTAAAATAATATAATGTAAAATAAAATATAAAATGCATGATTACATTTGTAATTTTAAGAGCTTCAGACAAAATAACATTACTATATATTTTGAGCCTGTCATACAGCATCTTTGGCACTTTCTACTACTACTACTACTACTACTACTACTACTACTACTACTACCACTACTACTAATAATAATACAATTTATTTTTAACGCCTTTCTAAACACGCAAGGACATCTTACATAGCAAATACATACAATACAAATAAAACAGTTGCCTGAAATATACATACAATAGTAATAAACATTTGATCTGAGAAATATGTACAAAATAAATAAATAAATAAATAAATAAATAAATAATTATGCATTCAGATTAAGTAGCCTAACCATTAGGTTCAGATAATATATTTACCCTGTGCTTTATATGACCCCTAGGTGTCACTGGCAGCTATGTGTTAATACTTGCCGAGAGTAACCTATGGTAGAGTTTGTGAAATATATGCATTTTATGATATGTGGTCATTGATTAATATATTGCTCCTGCTGCAATATTTTATTGGTCATGCTATTATAGTATACATACTCTATATGTGCATAGCACATAAGGCTAATTACCATGCTTTATTAGCATTCATGGGTATATTGTATTTTGTTTACAGAACATACTACTTCTCACTGTCAGAGATTATATATTGCATTAGTCAGAGTATAGACAGAGAAATACGGTATGCACCTATAACTCTTGATTTACATAGGCTGGTCTTTAGGGCACCCAAGGGAGAAACTATTGTATTTTATCACACCTAAAATACACACACACAATATGAATTCATAGATTATTTTTGGTCATCGTAATGTGGAGCCATTTCAGTTGCTTGCATAGATCATGATTTCCTCCATGAGCCAAAGTCTGTCGGTTTTCAGAGCTTAGCTGCCATAAAGGAGCGCCAAAATTAAAAAGAAAGATCTCAAATAACTGGAATGGAATCCAATAGCAGCAAGCCATGACAGTTGTAACCATTTCAATGGTACTTTATGTGTATATGTACAGACTGTTATGTATTACAAGAACATGTTGTATAGATAATACTATTGCTTCATGTGCCACCCACCTCCATGTCGATCTATTATATAATTACATACTGAAGCTGCAGTAACATATGCATGTAGGTGATGCCAACATCAATATGGCATATGTATTATGTTTTTTAATTTGAGATCAGATGCAGCTGCCATGTAATTCTTCCTGTTGTCATCTCATCTGGCATGCATCTGTGATATTCTTCTCGAGGTGATGGAGAAGCTTTTTTGGCCACTACCATGCATGGTCAATCCTAAACAAGGAGGTGTAGAAGGCTAGCGCTTCCTTAAATGCTTACTCAACGGCAATGTTCTCAGGCTGTGGACCAGCATTCAACAGACATGTAATATGCTTTGAACGGGTCACTGCTTCAAATAGCGTGAAAAGTACACAGCTTTAGGACCCCCTAGGTAGGAGGTGCAGTAAAGTGTGCTGTAGGTAGCCATATTAAAAGTTGTTACAGTTCAGTGAACGCAGGCTCTGCCTTAGGGAGTTATCCTGTGGGTTCTCAAACAGAAATGCAAAATAAGAAAGAGGCGGATCTCTTTCACATGATTACCAGGCAAAGCAATGATAAGGCTACAGATGTGTCTAGTAAAGTCTTGTCTCTGCCAGCAATGTGATTTACCTCTTTTGTCAACGTGCATTCAGGACAACACAACACATTTCCTCTTAATGTAAACGATGTTTTAAATGGCAGTTAAAACTCATAGTTTAAATTGTAAAAGCAATAAAAGCAAATTTAAAAGAAGAATATCTTGTTCCTTGCTCCGAGCTATAAATTCTCTGGCTCTTCCCATATTACTTGATCCACAAGGAATAACTTTGAATAGGCCCATGCTTGTCTTTGCACTGATAATCACAGACGGCGGAATAAGACATGAATATGCGTTCAAATTCATATATTCTCTACTCTTAATGCAATAGCTTAAAAATTGTATTGTTTGATTTAACTGCATGCAAAATTAAATGTGTAGAATATACTACCTGCTCTTACATTGTGTTGTTTAAAGGAAAATGGCAATTCTACATTTTATAATATATATTTATTAGTAAAGCTCCAAGTGCAAACATTAAACTTAGATAAAGGCTGGAAACTCTTGTAAGAGACACACTTTCATTACATTCACCTTAATTGCCCTTGTGAGCCTATATAACATGTCCTTTAAATATAAAATAATTGCTACACTTCATCTTTGACCTGTGGAGATTATAGAAAAAACATTATGCTCATTTTGAGATATTACACTTATCATATACTTTTATATGTACGGTATATGCTAATTATATAATAAGTGTACTCATAGCCTATAGTGAGAATTGTACATGTGTGTGTGTCTTATGGCTGGCTGGGTTTAGGGCATACTTCATAAATTACATTTTGTTTACCTGAATTGTGTGTCGTCAAAGGTTATAACAGCACATTGTAACGGTATAACGTGGATGATCACATAGTCTGTGCACTCTCACTGTTAAGGTATAGCATAACCATAAAGATTAGCAGATAATAGATTGGATTATACTGTATGTTGGATTAAAGCACCTTAAAAACCACTCTTTCTCAGCAGTAAAATCTTATATCCCCCAAAAGGGGATATCAGGATAATATGTCATGCAGCATTAACACCTGATTCAGCAATGTCCTTGGCAATTGTGCCAGTTTCAATAAATATTAGGCAGTGACGACAGCAAAGTCAAACCAGCTGAGGCAGGAATGACTTAATTCTGCTCAGCAAACATATAATAAACATATTGTAATCACAATTCTTGCAGTGAAAATTAGTAATTGGGCTCATGGGGTTCAAACATTCATGTACAACCATATACAAACATTAAGATCATCTTTAATGATATAGGGCTGAAGTCATGTTGAGTGTTGGCACAAGTATTACTATATATGCATGAATGAGAAATGACGGAGCAAGTATTAAGAGAGTGTCTCTGTTTATGTATAATATATTCTAATAGATATTGCTGTCAGAATGTTGCTTGGTATTCATTAACTTGTAATTTCACTCTTTGTAAATCCCAATTGTAATATTACTTTGAAACTAACAATTATATAATAGTGACATAAACTCAAATTAGCTATGGTCTTTCATTGATGCATGAGACACTGAATGTAGACTATACTTTTGTCTATAAAATATAATATATTTAATAGTCAAACAGCACAATGTGTCAACTAGGCCTATAGCGTCCAGTAAATAAAGTTGTATTGAATATAGGCCTACACACTACACACTACGCCAGCCTGCCACGAGTTTGATGTGTGCATGATTTAAGGACACAGCAGGATGTGAAGGAAATAAAAGGCTGCACTCTGCAGCGCCATAGACATTCAACGACTTTGATAGAAGAGGCGTAAAGAGAATAATAGCCTATTTTTAACGCGAAACTTCAATGGTTAAGGAATGACTTATCTTGGATACTGGGAGCACGGCGAATAATAGCCTATTGAGTAGACCTATAAGGCTATAGGTTACTTGTTTGCTAATCATTTAAAAAACAAGCGCACAAAACAAAACAGACATATACATGAAAAAATAATTACAGATACACACGCTCTCTTTTCTTGACGTTGTCCCTCCCACCAAGAAGAGAGAGGGGAGCTCACGCCCTCCTGTGCACACCGTGCGTACCAACTTGAGGAGAAGTTTTTTATTCGTGACCACAACGCACGCTGACCAGCAACAAAAAGGTTAGTGAATACGCCTACTGTATATTACACTTCGTGTAAAGATTGTCGCTGTTTTATTTACAATGGACCCGTTTATATTAACTAACGTTTCTCTCCATACTGGTAATTGTCGTATGGCCATTGTAAAAAAAAGAAGAAAGAATTAAACTAACAATTATCACGATGGCATGATATTGCCATATCATGTTATGTGAGGTTTTTATTAAATATTTTCTTGATATAGGCCTATGTTTATTAATATCACCATACTATTTTATAATAGCATATATTGAATCGACTTTAATCTGTGGTGGGTTTCCATATACATATTTATGTTATAATCTATGAAGTAAAATATCCTATAGTGAAACTATTGACAGACATGACAGCATGCATTTTAGTCAAATTAATGTAAGTGGTCACTGAACTTTTTAACATGCTAACAACATGTTTGCTTGTTTATGGGGACTTGTGTGGGGGGGCAGTCAAACTGAGTAAAGGGATAAAGGTCATAGCTACAAAGCACACAGTAGTTAGAATATGACCGGACATTGATAAACAAACATCCAACAATGATCATATTTATTCAAAATCACTCTGTAAAGGCAGCCAGGTGTTTTTAGCAAACCTAACAAAGGTTCAGCTTTCTTTCAAGTTCATAGACATTGATGCTGTAGAGAAAACCAGTGCATTGGCTTCTGGTCAATTGCAAGCTGAGCTCAACACTGGTAAACACCAAACCAGTGGAGAAAGTTATAGATGGATGTTTTGGTAAAATTATTTTATACCCATAGCACACGCACAGGCTAATACTGTATTGCCTAAATGATCCTGCAGTGCACGCCTTGTCTTTCCATGACCTTGCCTGTGTGATGAAGTAAGAGCACCGTGTAGAGTGGTATAGCCAGGGTTCTATTAAGCCTGAAGACCTAGAACTTATTTTCATATTTTTAACAGACTGTGCTTCAATTTTTGTGGCTTTGCATGTTGGCATGGGCGTGCTCCTCAGTTAGACTAATGGTTTATTCACAGCACATATGTTGGAAATTAACTTGTAAAACGTGAAATTACATGGTTGACATTATAGGATATAGCCTATACATTATTTTCCTATAATTATCATGCATATATATAGCAGTTTGTTGTAGACTACAACGAACATGTTGTCATCTTCATAAATAACCAAATAATAATGAATTGCATAGATGGATATTATGGAGAGATGAAGAGTATTGTATTGTACTTATAGATTTTAAGGAAAATAAATCGTCTATAGTATTTTCTAATATGCACTTTCGTGTTTTGTTTGGGAAAGCATACAGTACTGGAAATACCACTGTTTCATGTTAATTTCACCAAATAATTCTGTAGTGTAATATTAGAATTCAAAGCAGGCTTTTTGCCCATGGAATGTTGACTTTTCTGTAGAATTTGGAGCACATGCAGTGGGGGAAAACAGGAAAAGGATAAAATAGAAAACACCTGTTTTTCAATACAGTATGTATACTGATTTAGATGAAGTCACCAAGTCAGTGCATAAAGGATCAAGCCATTATGATTCTATTTGTCACTTCATAACACTGCACACTTATATGATTCTGGAGTGCATACATTAGACATGTTTTCAAATATTAAACAGTATAAAGTATTAAGACAAAACACTTTTACTCTTTTTATAAAAAGAGAAAAGTGTTAGAAGGACTATTAATTTGTTCCATCACATCAGAGCAATTCAGAACTGGGATGATATTGGTGCTTCATCATCAAAATACTATTAGGCTAAGGCAGAGGAAATGTATTACTCTCTATATCGGTACAAGCTACATATTCAAATTTTTCAATGAGCCAATTAGACAATTAGAAAAATACAACTGAAAAACCACACAAAATATAAAAAAGCTGTAAATGCAGAGGGGAATTCGTAGGAATCAAAGAAAGGGGAACATGTTATAATTTTATTACTTGACATTACCGAGAATACGCGCATCAGCTAAAGACCAGCTTCTAAGAAATCATCCAAAAGATGATATCACAGTCCATGTCACAATCATGCATTAACCTCTTGGGAACAATCTTCCAAATCTTTTGGTAGCCTAAAAAAGGGATCATGATGGTTTAGCTGTAATGCTAAATTAATTACCCCTTCTGAAAACATTACTCCCATACTTTCATTGTCTTTGTTTAATTCATGTTGCAACGCTATGTTTTTAAATTTATTTATAAAAGTGATTAACATTAACAACAACACAGCATGAGCCCCCTTCGATTGAACACTGGCATCTTGATAGTTCGGCCTATGATGTTTTAATATTGTTGTATGTTATGTTACATTAATGTCATTATTTATTTTTATTGAGCTTGTCTTCAGCATCATTGGTCACATATCTACATGCAGTTAAATTAAATGTAAAATCATGTATTTCCTAGAATATGCATGGTAGAGATAGTATTACAAATAGGAATATTAGCAATGACAACCTTTTCACACTAAAATTAAAATATGAGAATGGGATGTATTATTATCAGTATGTATTTGTCAGGTGGCCCACATCTCCTTTTTTGCCTGAAACAAACAAAAAAACTATGTTTAGGACACTTAGGGCGTTACCCTTTGGTGGTATGGTGTTATGGCTGCTACTAGACTGACATACTGACAGTAGTTTAACACGGGTCATGTTCATGACACCACCCACACGGTGAACGATGAAGCAAAATTATAGACTAAACTATTTTTAAGTGAAGATGTCATTAACCTTTTTTATTTATTTTCACAGGCTCCAAAAATTATTTCTAACCTGGACTGTTTCTAAATATTTTCTTCTGAACACAAATACTTGCAGAGAACTGCAGTGAAATCCTTTCTGTCCAAAATGAAACTTCACAAGTGCACATTGTTTTTATATTGGCTCATTCTGTACCTGCATACCAGTCTAGGCCAGAGGGACTGCACAGGCGTAGAATGCCCCAGTTTGCAGAACTGCATCGAAGACGTTCTGGAGAAGGGTTCCTGCTGTGCCAGCTGCATACAAAGGGGATGCACCTGTAAAGGCTACCAGTATTATGACTGTGCCCAAGCAGGGTTTCGGAAAGCGAAGGTTCCGGAGGGACAGTCTTACTTTGTGGATTTTGGAAGCACGGTGTGCTCATGTCCACGCGGGGGAGGGAACATTAGTTGTCACTATATTCCATGTCCTGAAGTCACCCCAAACTGCATTGATATTTCGCAACCTGCAGATGGCTGCAGAGAGTGTCGACGTATCGGCTGTGTTAGCGGCGGCCGGAAGTACGATGCCGGGCACACGTTCCAGCTAGAGCCCTGCCGGGTGTGCCACTGCCCGACTGGTGGCGGAAAGCTAACGTGTTCTGCTCTCCATGAGTGTGGCCTGCACAGTGTGCAGAGCCCAGTGTCCAACAGCATTCCCCTGAAAGACATCCCCCATGTCCATGACAGCATGCAACCAAACCCTGCAGAGCCAGTATCCAAGCAGCGACTAGGAGCCACTCTGCCGCTGTATAAGCAAGACCCACCCAGCTTTGGCACGGAGCAGTATGACCTTACACTGGCAGAGCCTACCAATCCTGCTCCCCTGGACATGGCCCAACGTCTGCACTCTGGAGGAGAGTCAAGACACACATCCTCTAGTATCCATGGTGACCTGGCCCGGGAGCCAACGGAGGAACATCACATGACAAGCACTGCTAGCAGAGCTCAGGAACAAACAGGCACATTACTGAAAACAACAACAACAACAACATCCAGCACACAGGAAGCAAGCCCAGCGACCCCCAACCCCCAACGGGGAGGTGGCGAAAAGGCCATGAGACGTCACACCGCCAGGGACGGAGCTCTGCAGGGTGATCGAAGGGACACGACACACGTCACGCCTGATGATAGGCACACTGGCCGTCACAACGACAGGCGGGGTCACAGCAACATGGGACCAGAAGAGGACCTGAAGGAGGACAAGCCCGCTTACCCCACTGTCCAGCTCAGTCCCACTATCAGAGGACCAGCCAAGGTGAGAGAGCAGGGAGAAACAGCCAGGAGTCAACCCCACACCCGGCACAACTACCAGCCTCATAATGGTGATATTGACATGGAGGGTAAGTTTAAAGGTGCTTTATATTATATTTTCTACATTAATTAGCAATAAAGATATAGTGGAGTAATGGTGTCCTGAGCAGGGAATGACATCACACTCCCTGTATGTGTTCTATTCTTTGTTTTTATAGCGGGACGGCTGTGAGTGCATGTTAGCTCATGTGTGTGTGTGTGGCCCACAGAGCATTTCATTTGGTTTAAAATGCTGATGCAGTTATTGTGACATCTAGTGGTAGAAAGTCATATATAGAACCACTATAATAAGTCTTACCCTTTCCCTTTAAATGTATATATACCGTATAAACTAATACATTCTACTTCAAGCTCACAGTTTTTTCTGTCATTAAAAGTACACTCCTCAATTGCAGATTAAACCTCCAAACCCCCAAACCCCCAAATTGTGACCCCCAGCACACATGTTATATATTATAAAATAAAACTCTTCATGGCATGTACTGTGAATTTAGAATAAAAAATATTTCACAGCAAGTTCAAATCTTGACACAAACCTTTGAAATTGACAACTATACCGGTAACAGCAGGTCTTTGTTTCAGTGGAGCAATGGAAAGCTTGATGACATTTGAGAATGCCGATCAAAATGCCGATCTAAATGCATTTCCATCTGATGCTTTATTCATAGTGATGACAGTGAAAAGGGCATTACTTTATCGTAAAACATCTTATTCTATTCTTTCACATCCTGTGTTGGATGAAGAATTCATAATCTCTCTAAACAAGCTGGCAAAAACCCAGGAAAAACAATGGTTTACAGAGTCTGTGCTCTAGATAAGCATATCTACCTTGCTCAGAAGTAATTGGGATAAATGCCCCTGTTTGTAGCACTATATTATTCTGGATAATGCTTTATGAATGTCAAATAGATATCTCAGGTAAGGAATACAAATATGAATGTTTGGTCTTTCTACTTTTCTAAAGTACTGTAAACATAACTACTGTATCTTCATACAGGTAAAACATGTGAAAAGATTACACACACGTCTGACTGTACATTGAACTGGAAAGTACAGTAGGATAAAATAGAACTTTCCATTGCAGAAAAGGAGTGGGTCAAGTGTATCAAGAAAAACACTTCTTTAATTCTACCAAGTTGAATAAATTGATGAATGGCTATATGGAAATATTGCTTAATTCTATGGAAAAACTAATTAGATGAGATTTCTACAGTATAAAGTTAAGCTGTTTATAGGGCAAGGCTATCGTGCTGTGAAATATGAAGTATGTGAAAGTAATTTGGGGTTGGTTAAAGCTTGTAATCCACTTTTATTCACATAGCCAATGTAGTCAAGGGATGTATTATATGTTTCAGCCTGTGTAGGCCTGTGTGTTGTTGTGCAGCACTACAGGGCTCTGTGTAGGCCTACGTGTTGTTGTGCAGCACTACAGGCCTCTGTGTAGGCCTGCGTGTTGTTGTGCAGCACTACAGGGCTCTGTGTAGGTCTACGTGTTGTTGTGCAGCACTACAGAGCTCTGTGTAGGCCTGTGTGGTGTTGTGCAGCACTACAGAGCTCTGTGTAGGCCTGTGTGTTGTTGTTCAGCACTACAGAGCTCTGTGTAGGCCTGTGTGTTGTTGTGCAGCACTACAGGGCTCTGTGTAGGCCTGTGTGTTGTTGTGCAGCACTACAGGGCTCTGTGTAGGCCTGTGTGTTGTTGTTCAGCACTACAGAGCTCAGATGGGTAACTCGTGGCAGGTTAACCTGCTTTACTACACTATGACTTTTGTCGAGACCTGCCAGGACATTTATCCCTCCTTTCGACACCTGGCCTCCATAGGATTGTAATGTCTGTATGTATCCATGTGTGAGGTGCATCTAGAATGCATATGTAATTCACACACACATTCACTATCATTCCTTTACTAAATTTACTGTAGGATTAAGGATTATGGACCAGTATTGATACTCGTGAGCCACCATAAACATAAACAGTGGGTATAACAATAGACGTTCTTGTCTTTAAATATGCATCAGTGCATTTGGACACTGGCCAACTGATAATTCAGTTATACATGACAGATTGGTGTGCAGACTGTGAGTTATGTGTACTGTATAACCTATAGGCTCTTAAAGGTTTTGGTTACCTGGGTGTAGCTGGTCTTGCCAGTCTGTACACCTCTTGGGCTGTGGGCCATTTTAAGGTTCTCATTGATGAAGGTTGCTGAGCTGAGGGAAGATTTCCAGAAAGGTGACACATTAAGGCAGGAAAGGTTTCTGCAGATAAGGCCCTTGACTGATGCCTATTATCAATGACATTGGGAAAGGATGTCAGAGCCATTTGTAAAGGAAGCAAGAACACATTCATTAAAATGGCATCATTACTCATTCACCAAACATGGATATACTTTGCATTGACAGAATAAAAAAGGAAAATGCTTTTTGTCAATAACTTCCTTACTTACTTCGTTTGCCTTACATTTAGATGCAGTGTTTGCAGAGGAGAAGGGGTGGAGGTTTGTTTGTAGTTTTGGATGCTGGTCTGGTCCTGGTTTAGGATTTATCTCAAAGTGTACCTGCAAGCAGCATAATACCTATGTGATGAATGAGACCACTGTTGGGACTTGATTGCCAGACGTACTTGTGCCTCCTACTTGAGCCAACGTGATTACCAGACTCCCATGAGGCCTGCTGGGTTCCCAGTCCTACCAGAATTGAACCTAGCTAAAGAACCCTCCACCCCCCACACACACACAAGCACACATACATTGTATGTGTACACTCTCAAACTCATACAAACATCACCAAATTCAAGGTAACACCGTACTAACACAAATTTTGTGTGACTAAAAGGTGAAACGTGGCTGAAATACAAAACAAAATATAGTGTGTGGGTAAAATATCTCAAGTAGGACCTTTTTTTATCGCCAGTACTGTCACAACATGTTGTATATAGCGGAGGGCTGAGTACTGTAGATGTGTACTGTAATTTTCTTGCTGGATGAAAGGGAGTGTGCATTCCAGATTTGGCCATGTTAGAGATAATTTATTTTACACCATCACTGTGATGATCTAGGGTGCCTTGTAGGTCATTTCCAGGGATCTTCAACAGATTCACATGTCACTCACGTTTAAAAATATAAAACCGCTGCCTCCAGATGCAGGAACCCATGGACTCATAAACACAACCTTAAGTAGAGACAGAGTGGTGATAAATAACCGAATAGCAGATTTTTCTCCTCCTACCATCTGCACTTTAGTAACTAAAGATGGAAAGCAGCTAGTATTTTTCCTATCCGTTTTATGCTTTGCCACTGGATCAAGGTTTTTTATGTATAAAATACTGACCATTAATGATCTTGAAAATAGGCAATATAGTTTTCTTGGAAATAAGTGATGCTTTTCTTTTAGCACGTCTGGAGGCTGGATTTGGATGGGTTTGCCAAGTCAGGGAATTTCCTGTGTTCTGGTTCGTGAATGTACCATGGAATATTTTAGACGTCATAAAGCAACAGGAAAGGGGTCCACACTGAAATGGCAGGCTGCTGAGTGTTAAACTAAGGGTGTGTAATGGCATATTATATCTACAAGTGGACCTCATGATTTTACTGCTGACTTCAAATATTGACATACAATGGGGACACAATCCAGTGTTGGCACGGAGGTAATGTTTGGCAAGTTGACGAGAAACCCCATGTAATTCAAAGCTAAAGCCCCTTACGTTACATTTACATTTGTCTGCTTTTATCAAAAGCGACATACAGTTTCTCAATAGCTGAATAGGTCATAAACCAGTAATTAAACAAACAGACAGTATTCTGTTAGTATAATGACACCAGCATGTTATCAGGGCTAACATAGAGTAACTTATTATTTATTCAGCTCTCAAAAACTATTGCTAATTATTGCTAAAAGCCTACTTTATGTTCTTTCATTTGAATGTTTATAAATATATATATAGATAAGGATGTGACTGCCCTGACTGCTACAGGAAGGTCATTGCATCATTGCAGTGCCAGGACAGAGAAGAGTCTACGGCGGTGATGCCAGCTGCCCAGCCAAGGTTGTAGATTGAAATGCTATGGTATGGGCCTTGAACCAGACCATTGCTTGGAGGTAGTGTAGGCCAGTTCTCTTGACTGTCTTGTAGGCCAGCACCATTGTCTTTAATTATATGCGGGCTGATATAGGGAGCCAGTGAAGGTCTACGAAGAGAGGGGGGTTACCTTTGTCTGTCTATCCCGTGCACCATGCGCTGTTACTGTGTTAGGGGTGATCGATGTTACAAATACCTTGTCTCACAACATCACATCTAATTTGATATTGTTATATCATATCACTTTTATATTCTCCTGTATTAGGGGAATATAGCCCTGTCACTGACACGCTCTTCCACCCTGATCTAAACAGGCTGGGGATTAGGTCATGGTGATAGCCGAAAAGCCCTCCCTATTATGTCATAGCCAGCTGCTGTTGGTAAATGTCTAGGATAGAATGATGAATCTTAGAAGTCTACAGGATCACTGCAAGTACTGTATAGTGGAAGCGCTACACACACACACATGCATGCACACGCGCGCGCACACAGACACACACACACAAACACACACTTTCTCTCTCTCCTCCCCCCTGCACACACACACACTTGCTATAATTATCAAATGCATGGAAGCATGTTTTTAATGTTTAGCAGACATGGGGGCCCTTGTTTTCTGTGCTGCTATTCAAGTGTTTGGGATCCCACTGAACCACTTATCATCACCCACCTGAGTTCAGTTATAAACGAATGCCATGTTCAGAGAGGCAAATACATTCTTGTTTTTATTGTGATGAACTGTCACATATAATTATTACACAGCTGATTGTACTGTAAAAATCTTACAGGCTTGATTAGAGAGCATATCATGAGCCTCTGTAGGCATTTTTAACTTATGTTGATGGTTTAGGAGATTGTTTAGCTTTGATGTACAGTAACAATTTTAGAGAAAACAATCAACTTCCAAAGAGAAAGTTATAGCCACTGAATTCTTTGTATATAGGATGCTGGATTGTATCCCACATGTACATTTTACCATCCGTTATTGTCACAATTGTCTGCCAATTGGTGTGATCTTATTTCACCTGCAGTAAATGAATAGTCTGCAATGGGAATAATTATGTTCCCTGTCTTTTAATAAGACTACATTCTCTCTGGTTCAAAGAGACTTGTTAGACTAAGGGAGTCATTTATGCATCAAGGAGTCATTGTGTCTTTCAAAGTTTCTCATCCCTAAACCTATAAATTATGTACAATGTACAGCAGCCGCTTGCTTAATTCTGAAAAACAGCCTTGAAGCTGTTCTGAAAATGAATGTCACAAAGAGGGATAACAACCTCATGGTCTATTCTTATATTTTAGTGAAAGTTCTCAGAGGTTTAGAATTCTTATTTATCTTGAATTGTAGTAACATTTTCACACCGTGACACCGTCTTTCCATCACGTCATGACACAAGTTTTGCTTAGATATTCAAATTGTAATTTAGCAGCTCATTGCAACTTTCTCAAAAAGGGTGTTTTTCAGTTCACTGATCCTCAACCATAGATGACCAATATGTTGCAAGCAAATGTTGCTTGGTAAGACACCATTCACAAAAATGTTTATTGAATGAAAAGTGGTGATAGTTACTTATTAAACTGAATTTTGATAGAGAATCAAATGTGGGACAGCCTTATACGGTACACACATTTTAATATCATGCCTAATTGCCATGAAATGTCATGGAGTTCATGAGTTATTCCATTGTCATAGGTTCTGTAAAACAGATCAAATCAAACCACTGCTCTGAGAGTAATGTGATGAACCAGAGAACTGGTTGTTTTTCCTGTAAATAAGGTGTTGACCTTTGTCTGACCTTTTGCATATACTTTGGCTCTGATTTAGTCATTAAAGTTTAATATTCCATTCCAATAAAGTCACACAGTAAAGTCAAGTCAACATATTTCTTAACAAAATTCAAGATGTGATTTAAGACGGTTTACAGTAAATATTCTGTAATCTCCTATTTGATGTGACTGTTAGACATGTTTCTCGATTTTCTTCTCTCCTTTACAGAAACAGAGTGTTGGGTATTTTATCACTCTGTCTCAAGTGTTAACCATGACATTGCGCTCAAATGTGCATTGTCACACTCACACATGGAAACACTTCTGAAACACTGAGCGCACTAACTGGGATTAGGTTTACCTTTGTTGTGGTATTTGTGTTTTGATACAGCATCTTCCAAGGATCTTATGAAGGGCTGCTGTGAGAAGGGGAAGAAATGGGCTTCAGCTAATGGACACTGCAACATGGAGCTCCCAACCAAGGATATGCATTCTGTGTGTCGGTGTGTAAGCCCTTCATTTAATTACTATTTTACCAATTTAGTTTAATTCCAATAATTAAATGCTAGTTGACCTTTTCTTTTGTGTGTGTTGAAAGGAATCAATTATAATGTTTTAATTTATTGTATGAGCAAGAAGAGAGAGTATAATGATGTGGTTTTCATCAAACTGACTAACAGCTGTCACATTTTGATGTGACAGTTATTAATTAAAATGAAAAATAAATTAAACAAGAAATTAAAAAAGATAAAACCTCAAGCAAAAAGATGTTATATATATATACTGTATATATACAGTATATATATATAATATAATATATATATTATATGTATACCATTTTATTACACACACTATAACAATACAAATTATATGTAAATCGGCCATTTTAAATCTTTTAAACTTTTACATTTCTTTTTTAATTACTTTTTAATTTTAATTAATTCAGTCAGCGTTCAGTCAGTTTGAAGGAAATCTCTAAGGGGAGTTTGGTTTTCCCCTGAGGTTTAGATGGGTGATAGGTTATAATGCCTAAAGCAGATTTTTCTAAAATATAACAAATTGTGTTCATATTACATTATTATCACTACCATGAAGACTCGTTAAGTAATTACATTTTCACTGGTGTGGAATTATTTAGCTTAGATCCTCTCATGTATCTTAAATATTAATAAAGAAATCTTCAATGGTGTTCAAATTACCCTTCAGCTCCCAGGGAGGAAGGGTAGCGGGGGAATTTTACCAATGTTTTTGGAGGGGGATGACACATGTTGCGCAGGTCTGGGGGTCCTCCCCCCAAAATATTGATCCTTTCCTGCGTTTTGGTGAAACCTTTATGAATTTTCCTTTTATTCGTTTTTTGTAAAACTATTTCCATTGCGGTTTTCTTATTACAAATTTAATAACACACCACTGGTAGACGAAAAAGTCTTCATTGCTGTGCAATGCACAACAACTGCGTGGCTGACTGTAGAGATTGTAGAGTAGCGGAGTGTGAAAATTGCGGCAATTGGAAAATTCTCAGTTATTAAACATTTTATAACTAAAATATATAAATTATAATAGGCACAAGTGATCTGATCTGAATAATAAATAATAAACACATCACCCTAATAAATATAATTCAGGGCTTGAACAGAAGCTACAAGACTAAATGTTAAGAAAAACATGTGGCGTGTCTTATGATAAACAATGAATTAATGTATTAGTTAATTAGTTAATTTAATTATTAAATAAATTAAATGAATTATGGTTAATGGTGTGGGTTTGTGACTGCGGTGCAGTCTACAAAATCAGACCTGTACAGGGCTCTTCCACACACTTTGTACTCTTAATAGTCTGTAAACACATAACGACCACAAGAGGAAATACGCCCCTCCATTCTGTGGTTTCAAATTGAGCTATAGGGATGCCCTGGTCAGAACTAAGGGGGCCGGGCCATTCTGGGCCTCCTGGTAAATCGAACCACGATTTTACCATATACTGTACCAAAGACCATTTCTAATTTATGCATGCAGTATCTTAATTAGCTCCACTGTATTAAAGAATCACTCCACTGAAGCACCGATTACATCAATTAGTTAACTTGACTTACAGTCGCTGTAAGGTTACAGCTGCCATACAACACTTCTGCTTCCGATACTCCTGTGTTTTGTTTTCTACCAGCATTGCCCAAAATCAGTGCTGTTTAGCTTCCCTGAGAGAAAAGCAGTGTTTGGCTGGTATTGATGGAGCCAGGAAAGGAGTCATATGTGAAGAGGAGTACAGTGATGGATGCGGAATTTACTCATTTAAGGCAAGTATTTATGACAAAATTCCATGGCAGTCAATTGGGACACTGATTTGAATTTCAATCAATCAATCAATAAATCTTTATTTATATAGCACTTTTCATACAAATTCATGTAACACAAAGTGCTTCACAC
>JAODLL010060808.1:1159-17962 GCA_026546735.1 Forbesichthys agassizii | reverse complement strand
TTTTGTGTATGAAGAACATTCATTTGTGTTTGAGTGCCTTTGTATGTCTGTGTACAGTGTGTGTGTGTGTGTGTGTGTGTGTGTGTGTGTGTGTGTGTGTGTGTGTGTGTGTGTGTGTGAACAAATATGTGCGTACCTAGTGTAGATTTAGACTTTCACAACGCTGGGGTCTTAAAACATGTGTGTGTGTGTGGCCTTGTGTGCATTTGTGTTTGTGTTGCTGTAATGCTGGATTCCACCACAAGGGGAGCTCCAGACACTAGCCGTGAACGAACCCTTTCAACATTCTATGTAGTTAAACTATTCGTTAACTTTGTTATCGTGGCCTCAGTTAGCCTCTCTGACGCGTTTCAAGATTGGGGATATGTAAGAATAGGATTTGGTGGGGGGGTATAAGGCTAGCCAGACTGATTATCACAGCGAAATTAAACTGACGCCTCGCAATATCATTATGGTCTCGCGAGGCTTCAGTTTAATTTTGCCATGATAATAAGTCTGGAAAGCCTAGGATTAATTTTGAATGTGCCCGAGTAGCAACTGAACTTACCCATCAGTGTCGTGTTGATAGCTGTACGGGGGTGGTTTAGGTTTGCCTGCAGTGAAAATGACCTGATTGTTCATCCAATCCAAGTACCCGCCCTTCACAAACAGTTTCAACGTATGGCTCCCCAGATGGACTTGTGACAACAATTCCTCTGGCATGTCAGGTTAGAAAAAGGTTCCAAACACACATACAGACACACACACTGTATCAGGCTGACAGTTCTTCATATCTTAATGTGTTTTCGTGTTAATTTTGTTAATTAAAAATCTAACACACAGAGACGCTTTTTCAACAGAGAAATGATTGATTGTGATTGATTGTTAAAGCTAACGTGAGTTTTAACTGGCCAAGCTGCCAGAGAACAAGAATCTGTAAATAGAGACATAATTAACCAGCTTAGTTAATATATGTATGTTGAGATGCCACAAACAAGGTCATGCAAAGAAAAACATAAATTGCACGTTGCAGCTTACAGTTTTCTGATTTTGCCAAGTTGTATGTGCCCTGTGTCGTACATACGCGTCGTATGACCTTTCCCTGACCTTCTGCCAGTATACTATCTTATATCTGGTCCTTACTCCGTCTCTTATTAAGACTCTACCTCCCCTTAATCCCTCCTTTCTCTACCTCTGCTACATCGCTCCGTCAGTCAGCGCTCTACAAGGCAAATGTGACGGTGCTGACAGATGGTCTTTAATCAGCCCAGTCATGTGACAACCGGAGGCCGCGGACACACACACACACACACACACACACACACACACACACACACACACACACAGTTATTACTGTACACACACAGTTATTACTGTGTGTGTACTACAATTTTCATTGTATGCATGTGCTGTGCGCATGGGCGATTGTGATTGGCAGGGGCCGGTGGGTAAAGTCTTCTCTCACCTGATTGGTTGAATCGGACTGCTGCTTTCCGATTCTTTCCTGCTCAAATCAGTTGCCTAGTGAACCAGAGGGCAAGAAGGGGCAGAAAGCTTCTCCCTTACCTTTTTCAGCTTCATTGTATGTTTGTGGGTGAGACTCTTTAGTGTAGCTTTAAACTAAAGGCATAGTAAGCGATTGTAAACAGACATCTCCACACAGTCCACTATTTGAACGTTCTCTGTGCGCGCTGATACTTCTACAACGCATTCAGCCCAGGCTGTATAGGAACACAAACAAAGTGGTGCAGATCGTAAACATCAACAATACCTTAGCAATATGTTTCCAATAAGTGGGGCTGAGCTTCTGGGGGAAGCATCTCTATTGAATAGAGGTGTTTCTGTTTCAAATATCAACAATTGTTCTCAAGAATGACTTACTACACCTTTTAATTTTAAAGAGTTTACAAACCGGCCCCCAGAAAGATGCTATGGAGCTGCTACAATAAAAGATTACAATAAAAGAGAGTCTACAAAATGTATTTCATGTTGAATGTAATATTAAATGTTAAATTCGAAGAACATCACTCTCATTGGAACGTTACTAACGCTACTGTTGCCATGTTCATTTTATTGTATGTATCATTACTAACCCGTGATGCCAAAGGCAAAGTTCCACATTTGTGGACACTAAAGGTTGTGATTATTGTTGTTCTGCAGGTTCTATGACGAGATAGGAACCCCGTTGCTGTCTGACATCAGAATCAACTACACCGCGGACGCCGTGCAGTACGTCACGCAACACGTCTTTCCCAACTACTTCAACGGCTCCGAGATTGTCATCGCCGGCAAGCTGACCAATCGGAGCGCAGAGTCGCTGCACGTCCAGGTCACCGCCAGCAACGGCGACAAGAGCATCGTCCTGGAAACGGACGTGCCGCTACGGCGACGGCAGGCGGAGACAGAGGTGCGAGCGAAGGCAGCTGCGGCCGGGAGACCCCCAGGGTCAGGGGTGACGACGGGGAAGTCAGGGGTCACAGGGGGGTCAGGGGTTGCAGCTGGGGTGTCAGGGGAGTCAGGGGTTGCAGCGGGTGGGTGGGGGGTCGCAGGGGAGTCAGGAGTCACAAGGGAGTCGGGGGTTGCAGTGGAGGGGTCAGGGGTCAAAGCAGGGGGGTCAGGGGTCGTGGCGGGAGGGTCTGGAGGTGTGGCAGGGGAGTCGATGGTCGTGGCGGGGGGGGCAAGGGTCGCAGGAGGCTCAGAGTTTACGGCAGCAGGGTCCGGAGTCACGGGAGGGTCAGAGGTCACGGGGGGGTCGGAGGCAGAGAAGTCCCCAGCGGAGGACTTCGTGGGACGCCTCTGGGGGCTGCTGAGCGTCAAGGACGGGCTGCGCGGGCGCCTCCGCAGCCGCACCTCCGCGGAGAGGGAGGCCCTGGTGCAGCAGGCCACCAACCTCTCCATGGAGTACCACTTCCTCACCCCGCTCACCAGCCTGCTGCTGGACACGCCCCAGCTGCTGCCCGACGGCACCGTCGCCCCGGCGACGCCCCCCGCCACGACTCCCGCCCCGTCAGCCAACGAGCTGCCGGATGAGGAGGAGGGAGAGGAGGAGGTGTCCCAAAGTCTGCCCCGGGGGTCGCAGGGCAGTGCCCGTCTGGCCAACACAATGGGTGAGCGCTCCCACAAAGACCTGTATACGTCCACATCCTGTTGCCATGGTGAACGGCGGTCCACAAACTGCCGTTGTCACGCATGCGGAAGAACATCAAAGAGAGAGAAGTAAACAGCAGGCAGTTATTATTGTCACATTGTCATTGATGTTGTACCTGTAGTAACGTCTGCTACGTATATAAAGTCAGGTCTCCTTCCTGCTCTGTGTTAACCCGACCCACCAGATGTCTGTGTCTGCCAAGACACAGACATCTAGGGAGCCGTCCACTGAAACGGTTTCCAAAAACAACTTTGCGTGTGATTGGACGAACCTGTGAACCAGCCGTCTGTTGTTGTCCAATTCAAAAGTAAAGTCAGGGGAAGAGATTTTACTTCTTTTTTTTTCCCCAAAGCCTTTGCTCTTCTAATAAAGTCTAATAAAACTTATGCTATATATTGTATCACCTCGAGGCCTTTTCGAGCTACGAGTACGACACAGTTTGGCATCACACTGTAGGTTTACCGGCCTGAATCACCAAGTGAAACTGAAGCTCGCGAGACCATCCTGATCTTGCGAAGCTAGCTCTGTGTGAGGGTCAGCTGCAAACCAGCTGCTGTGGTTAAACGCATCTGTTGATACATATCATTAATGTATTTCTAATTTATTTATTTATTTTGTGGTTACGATTTAGGACAGAACTTCAATTGTAACCCCAGAGTAAATACAAACAGAAAATATTAAACCAATTCAACATAAAGCTACATTTGTTAAATTTAATTAGGATGCAGATAATATGAGCTTTGTCCTTTAAATCCTCCTTTACCTTCGTTGTAGGTGAAGTGGACAGATGGCCTCTCAAGAAACCCATCACCATTTCCAGGACATCAGGTAATTTCAATGTATGAACACCTGCATGCATGCCTTGGAAGTCTCTCTCTCGCTCTCTGTCTCTCTCTCTCTCTCTCTCCCTCTTCCCCCTCTCTCTCTCTCTCTCTTCCATCCATCCACCCATCCTTTATTCCCTCCTTCCTTCTGTTGTGCACGTGAGAGCAAGAAACATGCTCTCTGCTGTGTGGACAGCTCTGTAATCTGTACGTGAAAAACGACGTCATTTAAGAAACGTTGAATCTGGCCGGGAAGCGCAGGATAAATACACGAGAAGCATCAACTAATTACAACCTACTTGCTTCCCACAGCTCTTCACGTGACACCTGCAGGCTTGTGGTATTTCAATTAGAGTCCAATTAGACGTTGGACTCTAATTGAAAACTTAGAGGTGGCACGTGAAGAGAAGGAACCGTAGTACGGGCTAATGACCCGGTCATTACTGTACGGCGCTCTCTAATCTCCTCTCATTCTAAGACTCGGTGAGTTCTCACAGGCCTGTGGAAACTTCTGGCCTACCGTCCCGTCAGAAATAAGATGCTCTAGAGGAGCGCTCTCTTTTGGGAGGTAGTGGGTTCAAACCTCGGAGTGGGCCTGCCACTAGTCTCAGCCTCTTCTGCCCATTAGCACTACATCACATAGGCAACTCTGCGCTTAACGTCTGATGCATATAAGCCTGTAAACTCGACATGGGACTCTCAGACCTTCGGTCGATATCCATTGGCTGTGTGCATTGTCACTCACAAGTATGTAATTTCCGATATGATAGCGCAGTGCTTTATTTACACATTTAAAATTCAATATTTATTTGTATCATTAACCGTAGCCCACACAAAAGCAAGTTGTTTAGTTTTCCTCATCGCAAGTTTAACGTTGGACTTGGTCATTGAGTTACGTAGTGCATGTCAATCAAAATACCTCGCTTGTCAAGTAGGCGTATACTGACGCAGTTAGCCAGCGCTGTGTCCCAGACTTTACGTAAGGAAAGGCTGGCTCTGCGAGACTAGCCTTCTACTGGTAAGAATCCTTGAGCAAAATTAATATCCAGTGTTTTCTACACAGCCCTGGCTCTGTAAATGGGAACACAAACACAGTGGTGCAGGCGGCACCCTACTACCATTTCCCAGCCTGTGTATCCAATGGAGCTCCTGAGAGGGCCCCCTATGGCGTTGATTGAGTTAATAAAAACAACAAGCTACCTCCAGAACGACTGATTATACCTTTAACTGCTCCCCTCCCCCTTCAACCCCCAGCGGACGGAGACCCCCACTTCGTGGTGGAGTTCCCTCTCAGTAAACTCACCGTGTGCTTCAACATCAACGGAGAGCCGGGACACGTGTTGCGGCTGGTCACCGACCACAAGTACTCCGGTAGGCCTCAACGCATGTCAATTAAAACACCGCTCCTTGACAGTTCGTAGAGTCATATATTAGAGCCCATCATTGACATGAACACCAATATCCCATACCCACATGAACATCACCCATAGGAATTTTTCAAGGAATCAGACCAGAACGGCCATGCGTTCCAGGTAAGTCACTGGGGAGGTCCACGGATTTCACCATAACATTGCCAATTATTTATCTCTGGGTTAATGGGTATTTTGAGTGTATTACATTAATTCCCAAGTAACGACAATCAATCTGAGGCCACAACGGTGTTTCTGCAGCAAACTGTTTCAGGGTAAATTGACTTTGTTTCAGGTCATGCACGGTAGATGTAGCGTTCTGGGGCGCTGCCTATGTCAGCATCCACAGCAAAATGCCGCTAGTGACACGCTGACTTTAGAGACCAGAAGCGCTCCACGTTTGCTTCCATTAAAATGCATTACTGTGCTCCATCTTGGTATTATTCCAGTGTTTCTGATGCTATGGATCCACTCTGCGCAGGTGTGACGGTCAACGGCAAGCTAATCGGCGCTCCGGCTCCCCCGGGTAGCCACAAGCAGCAGCGCACCTACTTCAGCGCCATCACCATCGTGGCGGACCGACCCGGCCGCGCCTACATCGAGGTGAACCCCAGGAAGGTCATCCTGGACGGACACGACCGCTTGGTGCTGCCCTGCGACGCCACGGCAACCGTGGAGAGCGGCGCGCTGACCGTAGCCATCGCTGCTCGGTCCAACGTCACCGTGACCATAGGGGGCGCCATTGCCTTCGTCATCCTCATGCACCAGTACAAGAATCCGGCCCCCTACCAGAGAGACCATCTGGGCTTCTACATCTCCAACAGCAAGGGGCTGTCCCACAACTGCCATGGTCTCCTTGGTAAGTGTTTGACAGTGTTATTAATATAATTATTGTCATTATTATTAATAATACATTGTATGGAGCCTTGTGATGCATTTGTGTTGTGTTTATGTTGAACCTTGGACCGTGAGACAGCATTTCGTTCACTTGTATGGAAACTCATGAAATGGAAATTCACAACAACAAATAACATGCACAGACAGGACAGTTGGACACATCAGAAGCCAAGCTTAATTAGGATTAAAAGCCGAATTATAAAGGTGAGTTTTTAGCAACGACTTGAAAGTAGGTAAGGTCTGTGCATCTCAAATGTGCAATGGTACACTTTTGGGTTTTAAGGAATGAATGACAAACCGAACTTAAGCTTGTATTTTTAATGCACTTTATATGAGAAGAAATACTAAACAGCAACACAAATGGGAGTGTATGAAATCAACCAAAAGCTCTGTTAAAAAGGTGACATTTAAGGCCGTGTTTAAAGCAGCCATAGTTGGCTTCATGTGGTCAGGCAGAACATTCCACAGACTGGGAGCAGCTGAGCAGAAAGCCCAATCTCCCATGTTCGATTACATTGTTCCTTCCTTCAAAGTGGGTCTACATGACCGTCTGCCACTAGGTGTCATCCTGGAGCTCCAGCATCTCGGACCAAAGCAAATAATGTGGGCCACATTTAGGATGAGGACATACATAGAGCAGTCAAAGGTCAGCTGCGTTGAACTCTAGACAAAGTGGAGATGCGATTTTGCTTCGCCACAGACAGGAAGCAAAGGTTTTTTTGACAATTTCACGACTACACACATAAAAGGGAGTGTGATGTAATTCTGCGCTCAGGACGCAATTACTCCACTGTATGTACATAGGAAATAATAGTTTTTATTGTATTCTTGTTAAATAAAATATATAACACCTTTTCTCAAGGAATGCAATCCGTTTACAAACTAAAAAGGTAAAGTCACTTATTGCAAGCTAATTTGTAAGCTAATACAGATTTTGTCAAATACACCAAATATCGCTTCGTATTTCGCTACCTTACAGGCCTATGGTTTTTACTTGTTGAAACACTGATTTCAGCCACCAAAGCAGTTTCAGACACAAACAGGGTGTGTCTCTAAAAGCTCAAGTGGCACGACAAGACAAGCTGTGGATGACGACAACCTTTGAAAGCTGTTTATCTTGGCCCACCGTCTCTTTCAAACATCCTCATTGTTCGCCCGCTTCCCCCTCCCCAGGTATTGACG
Organism: Forbesichthys agassizii; assembly: GCA_026546735.1. Lineage (NCBI taxonomy): Eukaryota > Metazoa > Chordata > Actinopteri > Percopsiformes > Amblyopsidae > Forbesichthys > Forbesichthys agassizii. Next base: position 10,523 of record JAODLL010060808.1, on the reverse strand, counting down.
TCCCCGGTTTCCTTCTCCCGCAACAGGTCAGTTCCTGTACGAGGAAGTCGGGCTGGCAAGCCTCCCAGTCCCAGCGGAGGGCTCGTCGAGGGGAGACATCAAAGCCTCGCCGGTCCTGAAGGTGAAGGGCCGCTCTGTGCCTGTGGTCCAGAAGACCAGACGTATCTACAAGGGTGCGCAGAGTGTGGACTGCTGGTTTGCCCGCAACAACGCCGCCAAGCTGATCGACGGGCGATACGAGGACTACGTGGCAGCGCACATGTTCGACACAGGGGAGCGGCCAAGTGGGAACAGCATGGCCTAGCGCCATGGCAACGGCTTCTTCGACCGGCAATCCAGGCCTGGCCGGTTCACTCCAATGTCATTTGGCCATTGAGTATCAGTCTGGAACCCCTCAATGCAAAAAGCATTTGTTGACCGATTAGAGCACAATAGGAGCAATCAGAGGCCAGCCAAAGTCCCTACACCGCCCACCTCCTATCTCCCAGATGACAACAACAGCGCAGGCTACATCGTAGTTTCCACCAGTGCTCTAGCTTATTTTAAACCTTCTGGTTGGGTGAGATAAAGGTATAGGCGGTCCAAATGTATGTAAGGATTAAGGAACATTAAATGTGTTAACGCTGCCTTTAAACGTGCTTTTAAATTGAGTGGTTCCAGCCCGATATTCCCAAATCTAACTGTAGCTTGCGTGTTCAAAATGGCATCACATGGCTAGGTGGGAATTGTGGACATGCCATCACTGTTTGTGTTGGTTTTTTTTAACCTAAAACATAATTAATTTTCTACCCCAGGAACATTTATGAACGCCAATTGCTCTACGTCTCTCCGACTCTGCTCGTTCTCAGGGTGCACTTGGACTGTACAAGTCAAACCAGTACTCTTGGTTATACTGTATTTTTGTACTTTTATTTGTATTAACAGAACTATAATAAAAATGTACTTTTTAATGTAATCCGTTCTATAATTTTCATGCAAGTGAAAACATTTAAAAAAAACTACAGCAGGGGAGGTAACCTTGAAACACATTTACTGTTGCCCTTTGCTGAATTGGGAAGTATATTTCCGAAATATGTAAGCCCATGTACACATGTACGATATTCCTGCCCCTCCTTATCCTGGTTACTGTGGAAACCAGCCCCGGTGTGGATAGTCTCATCCCGATTCTCCCTCCACTGCTTGTCGTCAGTTTAAGGTCAGAAGGCTTGAGCCCCCCCCCCCGCGTACTCACCAGGGAATTCAACACAGACACCGGCATCACTGTCACAAGTCTTTATTCATATTACAAAGGCACTACAGATAGGATACGCTCGTTATAAAAGGCACCATGGCACCTTGTGGCACATGCCCACAGCTGACGTTTGGACCGAGTCTCTCATTCAGCTGCTGGTTTAAAAAATATATAAAAAATTATAATTTGCTATTCATTTATATATAAATAAAAACAATGTATGGAATGTCTGTAAGACATCTAAATGGAAATGACTGAATGGAAATGTTGCGGACGATTAATCACATACATCTACAATACGGATCAAGTTGATACTGTATGCAAGTTCTGCAAAGAAAAAAATAAAAATAAACATGGCTTGGCCTCACAAAATGCATTTACTCCCATTTGCCTGGTTCCCATTGAGCTAAAATAATATTCTGGAAATCAATATAAACTACAGATTGTATAACATATAAAACAGTATATCATATATATATATAATTTTAGATCTATATATCCCCTCTCACCATAATATATTAATGTTAATGTAGGAGTAGTCAAGAATTTAAAACCTCACCATTACCATGTTGTTACCACAGATTTGATTATAATACCAGCAATATCGGTAAAGCCTTTTCAATCAACAGAACATAAGTGGAATAAATAAAATGAATGTGCCTAACTACAATACATGGTCAGGTTATTGTCTCAGTAACTAATCATTCGTCATTCTGGCTAACAATTACAGACTGTTAGAGAACATGCCCGTGGAGTTTGGAATCAGCTGCTTCAAGCTAATTCTACAAAAGCTAGGTCAAAGTTTATCAGGGTTTAACGGCTAACATAACCGCATTAATGTGACTTTAAAAAAAATAATACAATACTTTTGACCTCAATAAATCTATTTATACCAGTAAATTCCTTTTTTTAGTGTGTACATGCTGAGTGCAGCACATTTATATTTCAAAAAATGAAATATGCAAATCTTTGCTGAGTTAGCACCTTGTCATGGCATCTCCTGAAAAGAGAGTGTTATATCTGTGCAAAGAGTTTGTCGTCGTTTTGCTCAGCAGCAAGGGCGTAAAGAATTTGAAGCAGCTAATGTTTGACAAAGTACAGCGTTAAAAGACACCCACTGCCCTTTGGATGTGGATATGCGATGAATGACTCCTTAGAAAAACAACACTGTTGCAGAAATCCCCAGCTTTAAAGCGGGAACACAGATCTGTTTTAGTCTTTCTTCAACGCAGCCCTCAGCTTTTGGCCTGTGGGCAATGTGCTCTCTTATAACCTGTTATCAAATGCTTTCAATGTGCCGCTTTCCTTGAGTAAAAACAGAGACCGCAAAGATCTTCTAAATACCCTAAAGCTATTGGATAAAAACATCCACCCATCTCCGTTTGTCGTAGTACAAACCAAATAGGACCCGGTAGAAGAACTATTGCACATTACCCCAGAGGAACAGGCCTTGAGAGTGTCTGCTTCACGTGACGTTAATCCTTTGTGTCCCCCCTCGCTTATAAACCCCAAATCACTGACTGGGATCCAAAACACATCCTCATATTAGATGTGTGTGTTGGCTCTGTGTACATGTGTATGTGTGTGTGTGTGTGTGTAGTGTGGATGGACGGGGGCGGGGGCCTCACACCGACACCCAGCCAGGCTTCATGGCTCCGTGCGACGGCTGCTGTGGAGGGGAGGCCTGGCCCATGGTGGCCTCTTCTCCCTCCTCCTCTGACACCTCCTCAGTGTCAGAGTCAGCGGTGAGCAGCACCTGCACACAAACACACACACACGTGGGTTGTAAGAGTGACACATACACATGCATGCATATTAGTGTGTTGTAATAGTACGCACGCATACACACACACACACGTGGGTTGTAAGAGTGACACATACACATGCATGCATATTAGTGTGTTGTAATAGTACGCACGCATGCACACACACACGTTTGGGTTGCAACAGTGCTAGACCGCCTACATGGAGAGGTATATTTTTTAACTGACACACACAGGACAACTAACTATAAACCTCATCGACCAAAACGGATTCCACATTAAATACTGGACTGAACAGCGCAAGTTATTAAATCTGATACATACAGCATTCCCCCATTCATTGACTCATTATACATTCACTAGGTGTTTTATCTTCAACTGCTAGCTCAATTGGCTCTCTGATTGGCTCTCTGATTGGCTCAGCTTGATTGGCTCCCACCCACACTGGGAGTGAGAGAATAGATCAGAGATGATTAGTTACAATCTAATTATGAAACACCTGGGGGCCAATCAGGACTCGCTACTTTTACACATGGTACCGTGTAATGATATGTATTTGTACATTTCACTACAGGGCCTCTTTTACATTCAGAATATCCTTCTTTATTCCCAAACTGGAATAAATATGATTCAATTATCCCCCAAGCCTATAGAATGAAATTACTGCATTATAAACCCACAAATCTATCTATCTATCTATCTATCTATCTATCTATCTATCTCATTGTATGGGACTGTATTTACATCACATCGCCATGGTAATGGGTTTAGTGCACATGCATACTGCCCAGGGTTTTGGCTGCCGGCCCAACAGCAGACCTCATCCCGATCAATGGCTCTCTATCTGCACGCCGCGCGGCCTCCTCTGGACCACTCCACTTTTCCATGGGCACCCCAGCCCGGAAAAATGTATACCAAATGTCACTGTTATTCCCAGGATGAACGGGCGATTTGTGCCCCCCCGGGGCGTGGGGGAAGAAGTGATCACCGTTATTGTCAGTCATAGTGCATGAGAGTGTGCATGTGAGCATGCGCAGTGCCCCAGTGGAAATCCCTATTCAACTGGTTGCAGGGTTTGGAGGCGGGGTATTGGACAGAGGCTATACTGTGTTGTCTTTGTGTGTGTGTAGGAGGTTGTTATGGGGACGTCTGAATCCCAAAGACAAGACTGTCATTTATTCAGCGGCACATAGACCGACAATACTTAAATGGAACGAACTTTAGTTAAACCCATCGAATTTGTATATCATTTTCCCGCCACACACTCACGCACGCATGCGCATCTGAAGTGAACTGCTAAGTGTATTGTTGATGACCTAAATAAAATGGTGGAAAATAACTTTTCCATTGGCCATTGTTTCTACTGGGAAGACCCAAGATGTACAAACGATTTCACCAGCTAGTGACTTTAGAATCGTTTCAAGTAATAGGCTTTTAGGGTTAAACCTACAGACAGACAATTTCACAACAATTAAGGTGAGTAAGAAGCCTTTCTAGTGTGCAGGCCTATCATTCAATTCAACTATTGCAATTAAAGTTCAAATAACTTCACGTCACGATGACAGCAACACCTCCCATTTGCCTTGAAGATTGATTACAGGCTTTTACAGTGACTCACCCGTTCCCAAGGCTTCAACAAGCTCTGAGAAGCTATCCCAAACTGGAAATTTAACCTCATTAAGGAATGACAAAAATTCACATGCACTCTCTCAAGGGAACACTGAACTGGCACGCTAGCCCTGGAATGGAAGAGGAAAGACTTGGGGAAGAAGCCAGCACGGCTTTCTGGGAATTAAATCATTTTGGCCAGTGGTCCTTCAGATGGAGTGCAGAGAGACGGTGTCCTACTCCTTCCTCAAAAACAACAACAGGTGCAGCCTCCGCACAGCCTACTGCATTATGATCCGTCTACCATCGGTATTTTCTCCCAAAAAAAAAAACTTAAACTAAAACTAAAAAACTAAGTCAGTCTTAAAAGTAACTTAGCTATTTAGGGTACAGTCAGATATAAGAATAAGTCATAAATGTATGCCACCTGTTTCTGCTATAAAGTGCATTCATTCTGATTGTGTATGTTGGCAACGCCAATAAGGACGTTTCCTTCAAATGAAACAATGCGCTGTGCACTAACAGACGTGGTTCTAGAGCCACGCTGGTTCTGCCGTCAACCTGTGCATTTGTGCTGCTGAAACACAGCAATCTGGGGCGGTAAAACACAAACGATCGCTTTGTGTTTGGCCATGTGAACGTCGTTTAACCCCACATATGCCCCACCCAGCTCATCCCCGTTTATTAGCCTGCTGTTCACTCTATTGCCGCCTACGCAGCTCTCATAGAGGGCGACTGTGGAAATTATCGAACCAGGAAGTGTGCTGAACATGTGACCTATGGGAAAGGAGAACACGCCTCAAGCGGGAAGATAGGAAAAGTCACGATGGGATAGCGTTGCTTTTTAAATGACCGGTAGATGAAACGGGACGTTCAAAATGTTCACAGCTGTGTTGAATTGTATCTTTGATCGATCGTTGCATTTTATTAATACACATTCTATAGTGTGGGAGTCCTGGCCCAGTTATCCTCTAGTCTTACCCGCGCCTCCTCGTCTGTTCCACGGGGCGTGGAGTTGCTCGCCTTGACGTTGCTGTCGCACGAGTCGTCCAAGCTCGTCAAGCACTTGTATTTCCTCATCATAAGACTGTCAACCACCCAGAACATTATAGCCTAGGTGGGCAACACACAATAGAGACTGCTTTAGAAAATGCTTTAGGAGCCAGGTACATTTGTACTTGTTACAGTTATATTTGCTACTCTCTTAGTTGACCACAGGGTGGCAGTGTAGTTCAGTAGGGTAATTTGTTTCTATGGTGGTACAGGTATAGGACTGGGGCTAATTGGGTTCATGGGAAGATCAAAATACCACTCTCTCACTATAGAAATCCTCATGAAAGGTTAAATTGCAATATTAAAAAAAGTACACATTCATGTCCATCAATTACGTATTAAAATGGCAAACCTGAGTTTTTGCAAGTTTCCCGCTGTAAAATCCAGACCAAACACATCTGGGAACATTGTAGTTCGAACTACGGTGGTTGAAACCAACAAAGCAAATTCAAACCATTGTCTACTAACAAAGTTTGACACTTTTGGGAAGTCGTACTTCGGATAAATCGTAAGTTCAACAATGCATAGTACCATGTAAGTTCAATGCAGGCCTTTGTCACTGTGACCTGCTAGTCCTAACTGATCAAAGTAAACCTCATTTGATAATCCTCTCAAGGTCAACTTGTGTGGAGGCAAGCGATGCAGTCTCTTACGTGGCCACTAGAGGGCAGTGTTGTGACTTACGTTGACGACAAAAGGTACGATGAGCATAACCAGCACTAGCTCGAGCTGAGGGTTTAGGATGTAGCTCAGCATCACCTCCTGCAGCTGGATGAAATACAAGGACAATTATACGTAACAAGATCAGCATCGGTGTTGAGGTGCGTTCAAACAATGGCACAAATGTGCGCGCATGTTCAAAACAGTTTCTTCCCCCTCCCCCAATTTCATTTTTGCATTCGAGATGAACGCGGTCTGCGAAGGTAGTTCTCGGTGAACATGCATTAACGGTGAAATAAGGGTTACAGATTAAATCGAACAATGTGGAATGTTTACATAAAACGTTGGAGTAGGAAGACATCTAAACGTGCAGGGCAGTGGTCCCCCAGGACCAGGATTGAGAAAAACTGTTCTAAAACATACAGAATTTCACTAATACAGCGTATAATACGTTCCCTGAACCTTCCATCTAGCCTGCATGTTAAAAGTCAAGATAGTGTCTACAGAAGTAGTCTGTGTGAGCATAACAACCCCAATCTGTTAAACAAAAGAATGCATTTGTGCATATGTTGCTATGGGTTAAATAAACGAATATGATCTTTAATGTAATGCAAACAAGCACTCTCATACTAACAAGTGCATGCTCCCATCATAATAAAAAGGAGAACATTCTTCCATGTAATTTTAGCATTGGTCTCTAAAGCCCAGTAGTGGTTTAAAAAATGTCAAACAATAAACGAGCAAAGAAGACATTCGTAATGGCCCTTGGAGACTGCAAACACTTAACAGACCTACATGCCTGCTTTTAATTTAATTCGTAATACAGGCACAGTTCATGTTTTATTCAAAATGTAAATTAAAAGGCCATCTTTAATTTACGGCTTTATATTTTGCTGTGATAATTTTAGATAGGGTTTAACCGCTGCACCACTACTTTTCATCCAGTTCTGTACAGTCACATCGCACCGCCAATCGAGGCTGCTTTGAGCTGTACGCTGTGACAGCTTGAGGTGGTTTTACATCTACATACAGCCACAGAAAGTATAAGAGACCACTACACTTTTTTTTTAAATAGTATAATTATAAAATAGTATAAGTATAGTGTAAATAAAAAATAAATAAAAAAGATTATTATTATTAATAATAATAATAATAATAATAATAATAATAATTACCCACACAGGATTAGGACATAGGACACTATTATGTCAATATAAATACAAAAATACACATTACATGTAACATGTACAAATCTGTGAAACCGCTGCACTGGTCTCAATTTTTTCCAACGGCTGTATATACAGTATGTACGTGCATACATACGTAGCAGCTACCCTTAATCCTAAAATAATGAAAACATTTGTCAATAACTGAATAAGTCTTAAGCCTGTCATCAAGACATTCTTTAACTATTTTCAAAGACGTTTGCCGCATTTTAATAGGCATGGCAAGTGTTGCTCAATGACTTGTATTAAAAGTGAAGCTGCATATTTGAACCTGTTAAGGTGTTGTACATACTTGTGAGTATTTGTCATCATCACTATTTAGTACCAGTGTCAAATGTTGCTTTAATTACCATCTTATTTCATGAATCTCATACTGAAATTAAATACAGAATTTAAAATCAGAATCAGGTAACATTGGGGATGTATTTTCTTAGCAACGGAACAAGTTTTCATGTTCGATGATTGTTAAATCATCATCTTGTGCATCTTTACATTAACAATAATCTAAAAACCAAACAATTGCTTTGTTGTCGTTGGTGAAGTTGTTTAGTAAAAGTTGTTCAACCAACAGCCCAACTCTTCCAAGTTTTGGAGCCTGGTGTTCGCTTAACTGTATACAGGAGACATGACACTTAAATAATTTTGAATGGAGCTCTATGGGAGAAATCTGAAATGCAAATAAGGCAGTTGGATGAAAATATCCAAATAACACATAACATAATCCAAAAGAGCCAATTGTCTGTGTTAAAACTGCCAAGCATTGACACATTTAATCAATCATATGGTTGCATTGACATAAGGCACCTGCCTATACCAGGGCTTTTCAATTTGATTTTTAACAATAAAAACTTTAGGTGGACCACGTTTTTTCTGCAATTATTCACGTGAGCGTCTACGAGAACGAGACAACGAGAGCGTCCACCCTGCAGCTTGGTTAATGTTCAATGGGTTAAGTCAACGGCTAAGGATTTCTATAGAATTCCAAATCTCTCTGGCATACGGGCTTTTGCACAACAGAATAGCAGTCACGCCCACATGCGTCAAGTTTGCAATGCGGTGTCTTACAACTGAAATTACATTGGTTAGACAAAGTAAATCATTAAAAAATAAAATAATAAAGTCTAAGTCTATTGGCACCAAATTCTAAGTATTCCTACCGGTATGTGTTCAAATGTGACTAGTACTATACCAAACCATTATCCTCACTAACAGGAGCTATTTGCACACATGTATAGACTTGTCACTCAGACTCATTTCCTCACATTGATTATTAGGTCTGGACTACTAAATTACATTTACAAACAGGCTATGTCATGATGTATTGGCTGTAGAACAGTTAATAACTAATTTACAGTAATATATTGACTTGATTCGTATAGGGGTTATACAGTAAATTGAACGAATGTATAGGAGTACAGGGTGCAATCCCCTTGAGGGCCACATGGGGGCAGTTGGTGGGCCGCATTTGGTCCGCAGGCCTATACTGTCTTCCTAAATAACTGCCCTGGGGCGTTTCAAAGATGGCTGCCGAGCGGCGACACTTGCCAATAAGGTCTTTACTAATACACCTTTAAAAGCCCTCCATATAATCTTAGTATATACGCAGGAGGAGGAGGAGGGGGGGGGGGGTGCGGAGACAGAAGGTAACAGAGCGCACAGGGTCCTCACCTTGGACCAGCCAGGGATGAGGAGCACCAGGCTGACCACCCCCTTCTCCAGCACCATGATCAGCAGGTAGACGCCACCCTGGCCCAGCCAGGCCGCAGCCTGAGGGGGGTCTCCTGGAGAGGGATGGGGCGGGGGGGGGGGGGGGGGGGGGGGGG
>JAODLL010060786.1:0-11538 GCA_026546735.1 Forbesichthys agassizii | reverse complement strand
GGACCTCCTCCTGCTCCACCTGGTCCAAATCCAGCTCCTCCTGGACCTCCTCCTGCTCCGCCTGGTCCATATCCAGCTCCTCCCGGACCTCCTCCTGTTCCACCTGGTACGTATCCAGCTCCTCCTGGACCTCCTCCTGCTCCACCTGGTCCGTATCCAGCTCCTCCTGGACCTCCTCCTGCTCCACCTGGTCCATATCCAGCTCCTCCTGGACCTCCTCCTGCTCCACCTGGTACGTATACAGCTCCTCCTGGACCTCCTCCTGCTCCACCTGGCCCATATCCAGCTCCTCCTGGACCTCCTCCAGCTCCCCTTACTGGTCCTCCAAAGCCACCAGTTCCTTTTGCACCTGAGGAGGAGGTATTGTTAAAAAAAACTCTTTAAGAAGCTCTCACAGCTCTCGTTTTGAGGGGCATGGAGAACCATTAAGACCCCATTAAGGCTCCTGGAAACACACAGTATATATTTTTCTGTGAGTGAATTAGATTAGACATCATATATGTGGGTGTCCAGGGATTTTAAAATCTAGCCCTGTTCGCTAATAGGGCCAGCCCTATTAAAGTGTTCCCGCCATTACAGTCAGGTCATTTAGCAGTCTATGCTTTTATGCAAAGTGACTTACAATGAGTACAATGAGTTACTAGAGTATTACGAGGAACACATTAGTGGGTTTATACCCTGCTCAAGGATGCAGACAAGTGGCCAACTCTGTGGCGTGAGCTCATCCCGGTCTGGCTGGGGTTGAGCACTCCGACCACTAGGCTATCCTGTATCCATGATGACTGGACCCACCTGAACCCGGCGAATCGCCCCCTGCTGCAGGTACACCACCCGCTCCTCCACCTGCTGACCCAGCTAGACTACCTTGGCCAAGGGTAACACTTGATCAGTGGTCACATGACTGTCACTGCTAAGGTACGGTATGGCACTTTTCATCATCAGTCTGTCTGTCTGTCTGTCTGTCAAGAGGCTGACACCCTATAGCGTGGTGCTCTTACCATATTTAGCTGCGGCTTTGGCTGGGTTCTTTGATTTGCCCGCTCCTGAAAAATATAAAGCATTTTTAAGAAGGATATTTTCTCCTTGCTTTCATTGCCGACGTCCCCTCAGTGGGTCAGTGTTTCACTGTGTTGCTGCTTGTTCTCACCTGTCTTGGGTGATATGAGAGGGTACCCACGGAACACTCCCGGTAACTGCTGCCCACCAAAACCTCCACGACCATCTGGGTAGAGAGCAAACAGACTGCTGGTTCACAGGTTTGTCCAATCACATGCAAAGTATTTGTTTTTAAGCGCCTGCCCCTTTGAAACGATTTAAATAGACTTAGTCTGAGACTTAAGACTTAGTCTTAACAGTCACAGATATCTGGTGTGTCGGGTTATAACATGGCACCCATAACTCAAAATGTTTCAAATATGGACTGAGTGAGTTATGTAAATGTGCTCCTTAATTACAACAGTTCCACTTACTGCCAGTTCCAGTCCCTCCCTGGCCCAGGACTCCTCCTGTGAGACAACCATGAGAAGGATGATGGTCATGGCTTCTGAGGGTGCAGTCACAATGTATATTGTATAAGATGCGACTTATTACCAAGTGGGTCATCAACTCACCTGCCTGAGACCCGAGTCCAGTTCCCGTAGCAACACCTGGGAGAACCCCACGGCCTCCGAAACCTTCACACGAGAACAGGGATATATATTACCTATCTGCATTATGCACTATGTTATGTAATCATAGAAAATGTAATTCAATATAAAAATGAAATACCTTGTCCAGGCATGAGCCCACCTTGATATAGTCCGGGCAAACCTACACCTGCATGCACCGTGACAGTACATCATTATAAACATGCTGAACTATGAGTCCTATATGTACATCTTGTAATCACAGTAGTGTACCTGGCACTTGTTTGGAAGCTTTATTCTTTCCCCCAGGAACTCCTGTCTGTGGCAAAACTGGTCCTGGTAATAGAAACCAAAGACTGAATCACTTAAGGTGACATGACATGGGTCTGAAATGAATCTGCAAAACATTGAATCTACAGAAAATGCTTGGATTCTACGATACTGCACAGAACATCTTGCTCATGCTTTAGAGGTGTTGATTCAGCTGAATATATGTTGTACAGATGAAGATAATTACCTCCTGCTGGCAGAGCAGCTCCTCCTGGTCCTACTCCAGTTCCTCCAGGCCCATATCCAGCTCCTCCAGGCCCATATCCTGTTCCTCCAGGCCCATATCCTGTTCCTCCTGGTCCTATTCCAGCTCCTCCTGGTCCTACTCCTGCTCCTCCAAGCCCATATCCTGTTCCTCCTGGTCCTACTCCAGCTCCTCCTGGTCCTACTCCTGCTCCTCCAGGCCCATATCCTGTTCCTCCTGGTCCTACTCCAGCTCCTCCTGGTCCTACTCCTGCTCCTCCAGGCCCATATCCTTTTCCTCCTGGTCCTACTCCTGCTCCTCCAGGCCCATATCCTGCTCCTCCTACTCCTGCTCCTCCTGGGCCATATCCTGCTCCTCCAGGCCTTACTCCTGCTCCTCCAGGCCCTACGCCTGCTCCTCCTGGGCCATATCCTGCTCCTCCTGGTCCAGCTCCTCCTCCAGGCCCTACTCCTGCTCCTCCTGGGCCATATCCTGCTCCTCCAGGCCCTACTCCTGCTCCTCCAGGCCCTACGCCTGCTCCTCCTGGGCCATATCCTGCTCCTCCTGGTCCTACTCCTCCTCCAGGCCTTAATCCTGCTCCTCCTGGGCCATATCCTGCTCCTCCTGGTCCTACTCCTCCTCCAGGCCCATATCCTGCTCCTCCTGGCCCTACTCCTCCTCCAGGCCCTACTCCTGCTCCACCTGGGCCATATCCTGTTCCTCCTGGTCCTACTCCTGCTCCAGGGCCATATCCTGCTCCTCCTGGGCCATATCCTGCTCCTCCAGGCCCATATCCTGAAACAAAACAGAAATTGACTTAGTAATGTAATAGTAGTTATATTAGTATAGTAATAAGCACATATAAAAGTAACCATAATAGCAAATACCTGTTTTTGGTGGCTTGGGGCCTCCTGGGTACTGCCCTGCACCTCCTGTTCCATAGCCACCTGAGATGAAGCTTTGTTAAACTGACTCAAATAGATAAGAGCCTGACATCAGTCTGTCAGATGTGTTTTTAACCCAGCCAGGTATCGCTCCTTGTTCCGGTTATGGGCAATGGGCGACTGGAGCTTGTCTCAGCTACCTGACAACACCCTGTACTCAACACAACACTGGGAGTGTAGTATCAACATACTTACTGTACCATACTATAGAATATATGCCTCTCCCACACCTGATTACCCTGTACTCAACACAACACTCGAACAACACCCTATACTCAACACAATACTGGGAACCAAGTATTGACATACTTACTATACCATACTATAGTATACATGCTTCTCCCACACCTGATTACCGGAATAGCTGGAACTCTTCTCTACCTCTCATACCGTGTTTTGCTTTTCCAATAAAGCCACATGCACTTTGAAATATTGTGTACTGCACATTTAAATAAAGTGTTACCAAATAAACCCCTGCCCACCTTGACCACCACCAGTTCCTCCACCTGGGCCTCCATATCCTATTGAGAAGACAGGAAGGAACGGGTGCTTAGCACTTCCTTTCCCTGATATAATCAAATAGTACTACATCACGCATTAATGAATTCAGCCTGTCCCCGTGTGCCTCCGCCTTGCTGTAATTATATACATTTACAACTGCTGCCAAAAGAGAAACCTCTCAAGGATTAACTTGTTCACCAGCTTGTGTGATCTGACATGCTGGAAAAGCATGACATGTTTATGAAGGTACTTCATATGGCTATGTAAGAGTCTGTTAACACTTATATAGGACTGGGTGTGGGGAACCTGAGCCTACATTGGGGGTCTGAGAAAATAGAAGTGCAATCAGTGTTGATTTCCTGTGTTGAGTGAATGTATTTAGCTTTAAACAAAAGAGATGGCACTGGTATTATTTTGTAGTTTTAGATGAAATTCAAGATGCCATTTTGGTGTTCTTAGTACATTTTCTAAAAACGGCACAGAATAAATTATGGATTATTTTGTACTTTGTATGTAGATTTAATCTTGTAGTGGATCAGTCAACCACATATTGTGTAAGATTCTGTGGTGAATGAACAACAGTTAGTCCCAACATTGTACAGTAAAAAGCGCCATCTGCCGTTATAAAGCAGATCAATGTTTTTTCATGTTCTTTACTGAATTGTGGTACGTATTTGCTGCTGAATTAATTCTAATTACATATTTGTTCATTATAGAGTGAGTGGCTTGGATAAACACTGTTTGCGGTGCGTAAAATGAACAAATGCTGTGTAGCACTGATGAAATTACCAATTTTCACACCAAGGCACTTTGGGTGGAGATTCGGATAGCTGAGGCACAAAGCTGAGGCTTAACCTCTGAAAATAGTTTGGATAATTTCACCAACAGTTTTACAAAGAATTACAGTGTAGGTGAGTAACATGTTGGATGGCTGAAAAACAGAGGGACAAAATTCCAAAGCAAATCTGTTTTTCAGGTTTATAATGCATTAGTCTTTAGCCCTGCATGTGCGTACAATATATGATACACGTGTGTAGGTGTGCGTTGCCCCATGAGAATAACGTGTGAGGAACAAGGACATAATGGTACATTTTGCAAGCTTTATCCTGTTGCGCCCACCACCTCATTTACAATAACAACAATATTCGTTCTACCTGGTCCTTGACCCCCTGACCCTGTCCTGCCAGGGCCAGATCCTGCAGGGCCAACTCCGGTTCCATAGCCTCCACCTGGGCCAGTTCCTCCGCCGCCTTGACCTCCAATTCCTAGTCCAGCCCCCTGCCCACCAAGACCACCATAGCCTGCTCCTGCAGAAAGGTCATGGTGACTTTTATACCAATCTGTCTTGAAAGACTGCATGCACGGAAATGTTATAATGCTATTGCTATTACGTTGTGGACAACTTTTACATGGTATTTACTAAGTATTTAGATTATTCTTGGTTTCATTAATCTAACGGGTTTTAGGAGGTTTTCCACCAGCACATGTAGGGAAAACCAGCAGTATCAATCAGCAAACAACACCATATGGTAGGGGAATTTAAGATAATGGTTTGCTAATGTACACTATTGGGGTAAGATAAGATAGCGGTTACGGTGTTGGTCGCCCAGTTGAGATGTTCTAAGTTATATTTAAATGCCTGGCATGCCTAATTTACATATATGCGTCACTGAGAAACATATCTAACTCCAGTCTGTTCATAAATAGAGACCTACATGTAACTGTGAGTAATTGTACTCACTGTACGTTTCTTGGGATAAAAGCAAAACATTACCTTTTGTTATTGTGTGCACATGAAACGCCCTTCCCAGAACTGGAGGTTTTAAAGGCCCTATCATTCCAATGTCATTTTCTTATAGATTTTTTTCTGCCTTGTGGTGCAGTTGGTGTATTTTTAATATGTCCTATGTTGATTGTTATCTGACTGTGAGTGGGAGGATTAGTCTGATATGATTGGTTACAATCCATAAATGATGTCACACATGGGGCCAAAGAAGGAAACTTTGGCTGAATGAGATTGCTAAATTAGTCCAGTTCTTTCAAGCCCCTTCTCACACAACACAATTGAACACTTGTGAGATCATATGATCCAATAAAGCACTCTTACCGGCCCCAACACCTGTAAAAACACCTGTGTAAATGATGTCATTTACACAACATGTATTGTAAAATGTAAGATTTATTTTGTGTCTGACCAACTCCGTGTGTGACAGAATGTAGTAATGTGGTAATTGTATGTAGTATTTAGTATTCCATTGTCCTATGAAGTTGCATACAGTACATTACTTAATCACTACATCATAAAAACCCTGTTCTGAGCTGCTTACCTCCTCCAGTCCCTTGTCCAAAGCCTCCTGGGCCAGCTCCACCTGGTCCTATTCCAGCACTAATCCCTGGTCCAAACCCAGTTCCAGTCCCACCTGGACCAAACCCTGCCCCAGGCCCAGTTCCACCAACTGGCCCTAATCCAGCACCTCCACCGGCAGGTATATACACACCTTAAAACACAGTAACACAGTAACACAACTAGTCCAGTGGCTAACAGGACAACCACAGTGAATATGTGTTTTTATTTATTTATTTTTGTATGTATTGATTGATTTGATCCGTTTTAATGCATACAGTATGCGTGTAATGCTGTGGGCTGTGAGTGGACCACCTGTGCTGCAAAACTAAATAGTTTTTTTATTTGATATTTCTGACGCTAATTTGATCAGTTTTTTATTCTGATGATAAACTGCAGTCTGATAATAATATAATATAATATAATATAATATAATATAATATAATATAATATAATATAATATAATATAATATTATTCTTTGTAGATGACCGAATCTCTGGAATGTGATGACATTTCGAAGGAACATTCTAACAGCTACCAATAATCAAAAACACCCCACATCTTTAGTCACACATTTCTGCACCTATATTCTGTTTCACAAATCCAAAAATAGAAACATTGAAAGAAAACCTCTATAAAAGGAAAAGCTGTTAAGATTCTAAAACCCAGATGTGAACAGAAGAGGTCTATGGGGATTCCTAAAGAATGGGAGTTTGTGATCTCAGAGTAATACCATGTAAAGCATATAAACAAGGAGCAGTAAATAGCTTAACTGTTAGTCATTCATCATGACTATCATGTAGATTCAGTGTAAAGAAAATATAAAGAACATTTTTATTTGAAAATTATGTTGCTAGAACTACTTAATATAGCCAATATGAATTTTCATTGACTAAAAAGGGCAGTGTTTTTTGAAGACTGTTGTGAATTACAGTCAATGTGTTTTTTTAATGCATTCACTTTTAATGCAGGACTTGTTTTTCAGAGCAGTTGCCCAGGCCTTGTTCACACATCTCTTAAAACAAGCTGAGTGTGAAGTGCAATGAATGCTCTGATTCCATGCAGTAAACATAGTCATTAAAAAAAGAAAACTATAACACGATGACCCCATCCCTGTTAGAATGTCTAAGCCAAACTGACATAATGCTGGAGAGATCCCAATGACCTGAGCCTGGAACACTGCAGGACTATGCACTGTGTATTATGTTACATGAGAAATATAGTCCCACCTGAGATTATGTCAGTATATCGAGATTATGTCTCTCTCTCTCTCTCTCTCTCTCTCTCTCTCTCTCTCTCTTTCTCTGTATTCATGTTAGGAAAACACATTAAAGGACTTTAGGATTTTCTTTGAATAGCATTTATCTCACGCCATGTTAATCCCTATAACAACATGAGCTCAATACAAAGACTTATGAGGGGTTTTCCCAACACATGAATTACAAAAACTGTTAGACTCCAAAGACTGGAATGGGGATGCTCTAAACTAACACTATGTTATTAAAGGGACAGGATCAAATGCATGCCCACATGCTAACACTTTACCTGCTCACCTTTTAAAATATTGAGGTTGAGGATTGATGACAGAAAAGGTTGGTTGTTGATAGAAACATTGGAGCAAGTTAAACTACACACAACTATTAGACGCAGGGAAAGTCCTTTATGACAATAACAAATAACAATATAACAAACAAATTCCAAATGCTTGTTCTAATGATAACAATAATTAACAATAACAATACTTGCGGTAGAATCACAACCATATAACAATTAACCAGCCGATACCTCATAAATCACAAAATAAACTTCTGAAGATGGTGCATTTTACATAATATATTTGATTTAACAGTTGCGTTACAGGCACCTGTGGTCTAATTGCAGGATAAGACATGGGACCTACCTCCCTGCAGAGAAGGCTTCCACAGAGCCAGCAGAAGGACGCCATGTAGGTACGTGATCACCGTCCCTCTCGCCATCTCGTTCCCAAATGTCCCTCTCCTCGCCATAACCCCAGGTTTTATCCCCAGCGAGCCTATCAGGGCTCTACCAGGCCCATAGAAAAAAGGAGGGAAAATAAAAAGAGTGAGACAGAAAGTTTTAAAAAAAATGTGTAAGGTTGCAAGATGTAATTGCCTAAGAGGGAGAGGGTGAGAGTTGTTGTTTTCTTTTGGGGGGAGGGAAGGGGGGGGTGGGAGAATGAGTGAGAGAAAGCAAGAGAGAGAGAGAGAGAGAGAGAGAGAGAGAGAGAGAGAAGAGAGAGAGAGAGAGACACAAACTAGATTCAATGGCTTACTCCCCTTTAGTGTTAGAGACAAATATGAAAGGGTGGGGAGGGATTAGGAGCCACAGTGAATTATAGAGGTTGGGGGTCCTCCTTCGCTCCATCACCCCCAACACAACTCATCAGACATCAGAAAGAAATAAAGGAGATTCCAAGAAATTCTGACAAGTACAAACATTTTTAAGTGAACAAAATGTGATAAGTAAAATGGACTGAGACAGATGAGAGCTTGATATGTTATTGTCTAATTGTCATATGTCTTCTGTGGTAAAAAATGTCAATCTACAGAATTTACCGCATACAGTTGGGGTCAGTATAACATAGAAGTCCTATATACTTTAAATGTGGGCGTTTTATATTTAGTGGTTTCTGTATTGTGTGTAGAGTTGCCACAGGTACCACAGTATACGTTAACATTTTCTGTCTTTCTGTGGGTGTGTGAGTGTACGTGTGTCTTTGTCCTGTGTGTGTACACAAGGGGTGGAGGGGGTTTGGCAGGGGTCCACACATCACAGAGGTCTTTCCTGTAGGGACCATGAAGTCAATAAGAAGAGATGGAGACTCTAAACCTGACATGCCCAAACAAAGAATTATACATACAGACAGAAAGGAACACCTGACGTTGGTGCGGCGAATTATGACATTACCGGACTCTCAGGTCATAATGACTCACACCACGCCCTAATGTAGCATAGCCTAATGTAGCATAGCATAATGGGACACAGCATAATGTAACATGCATCAATGTGTTACATTACATTACATTAATTTATGTCATGTGATTTCACATCATGTCATGTTAGCATACAGCACATAACCAGTATAGTCTAGTCTGGCAGGTTGCAACTGCCTGGTTTCTATTGGTACCTCGATCAAGGTGACTGATCGTTCGCATTGCTTGCTCTATCTCTACCACTGCCGCCATTGTTGGAACTACATTTTCTAACGTTTGACTTCACTGTTCACTGATTGGTCCACCCTTCTAAGTGTCTGAGCAAACCTTCACGTGAACAGGGTTTCCAGACTATAATCAGACTAGAGCAATAGTAGGTGGAGCCAGTCTACCTGACCCTTACAAGCTCATAAAATATAAGACTTGTATTCACACTAATGCATTATCTTACCAATGCGTAAGATAATGTAACATGGTGGAAATAACAGTGATTTTCAAACTAAGGTGCTTGCAAACAATTTGACCGCCTTCTAACAATCAGACCAATGTGGGCATGATTTTACATTGACAGGCAATTAAAGGCAGGCTATACTTTGGCTTTGCAATGCATTTCAATGTGTGGGGCGGAGCTTCTGCTGAAGTTAGTTTTGAGCTCAACGTTAACAAGCCTTCTCGAGAATGACTAACCCTGCCTTTAATTGCCTAATAAATGTGACTTCAAGTCTCAGACTAATATGTGAAGTGAAGCCATAGAGGTGGCCCTTACCATATCAGGGTGGTGTTAACCAGGCTACAATATTGATGTCGGCAGCAACTGAACTATACGTACCTGGACGTTGCTTTCCCAGACTGAAATGCAAAGCGAAGATAATCATGGTAGAGGTGACTACATGCACCACATTAGAGCGCAAGCCTTTGAGTCGGGCAGGACGTTTTGTGTTTTGATGAGCTTATCGTCTTTGTCTCTAGGAGGTCCAAGTGAGGACGATCTGTCTGGGCTTAAATGCCTTGAAACAGATGAGCTTAATGAGCCGACTGCACCTAAACAGATGGGGCAGAAGTGAGAAAGGTGATTCATTTCCAATTATAGCAAGTGAAACATTCACCTTCTGGCGACACCATGAAGTTCATCCACAGACAAATTAATTGATGAATTGACCTTCTTCAAGGCGGCCATGTGATGCTAATTCAAGTCTTTGTTAACAACCATGTGTAAGGCAATTCACCTGTGGCTGCACTATTTACGACGCACGACTGGTTAAAACTGGCAGATGCCCATCTTAGATTAAAGTGGTATGTAGTAAACGTTCTTTGTGGTGTGCTCATGTATACTGACACTGAGCTCTGTCTAGAACAATGTTACAAGCATAATAGTGTATACTTTTAAATATATTTATCGTTTGATTTGTGTGTGTGTGTGTACGTGTAGGCTAGAGAGGCATTGCTACCTGAGCACCCATAATTGGTCTTGAATCCTAGTTGTATTATTTCTAACTACATAGTTATGCAGTGAAATAATATGTGAGTAGGAAGAAATAAATGAGAGGGAAGGTGAGGCTATACGCTCCGAGCCATATGCATGTTAGTCTGATAAATGCTGGCATGTGGGCGGATGGAAGACGCTGAAGGTCAACAGGCTGCAAAGTTGACAGACAACACATTTAGATGAATTAACAGAAGGAGCCAGCAATAAGATCCACCCCTAAACTGTAATCATAGTAAACCCAGCCCAACGCACCTATACGCCTATATTACCGTCTTAATTAAACATTGAATGACATGGTAGACAGTAGATACAGTAATTAGCTCCTAACCACCACTAATGGACACGTACAGCACACTGTGTTCACCTGTATTGGGCCAATGGGGCAACAGTCAACAGAGAACAAACACAACAACACCGCTAACAAATAGTGAGACATACACGCAACACATGGAAACACCTACATCCTCCTGCACACAAACAGAAACATTAAACACACAATGCCAACGTTGTGCATAAGAGTTTAACAGTCTGATTCATATACTCAGTCATAACCACAAATAGCCCCAACACACACACACACACATACATATTCATCCTCATCCACCTGCCATTCACATCTATCCACACACCGAGCCCAGTGCTATGTGCCCAGTACTCTGCCAGCTAAGGGAAGCGTATCGGTGCTATGAATAAAGTTGCCGACTGAGTCGTGCCTGTTTTGAGTTTACCTAACGTCTACCTAGCGTTTAGCTAACGTCTACTGCCTATATATGGATGTGTGTGTGAACTGGAGGAGAGCTCACCCACTCCAGACTGGTAAATGACCCCCCTCCAGCAGGAGAGAGAGAGAGAGAGAGAGAGAGAGAGAGAGAGAGAGAGAGAGAGAGAGAGAGAGAGAGACAAGCACATAGAGTGATAAAGAGACAGGATAGACACACAAACACACAAGCACCCGTTTCACCCGATAACGGTCTGGAGTGCTGTTGTATGTCATGCTGTCAGTCTGGGTGGGATTAGTTTACGCTGCTGGCCATGTCATAGCATTGCACTCCCATGTCCCAAGGTAGACCCACAGAACATGGCCCTTGTGGCCATAATCGCACACACACACACACACACACACACACACGCACACACACGCACACACACGCACACACACACACACACAC
>JAODLL010060775.1:0-17964 GCA_026546735.1 Forbesichthys agassizii | reverse complement strand
ATTCAGTTTGGAGTTCAGGAGATTGTCTTGACCAGGACCACACCCCTAAATGCATTGAAGCAACTGCCATGTGATTGCTGATTAGATAATTGCATTAATGAGAAATTGAACAGGTGTTCCTAATAATCCTTTAGGTGAGTGTATGTACTCAATCCAATTAGTTGAGTTGATTGAATAATTCCTGAATGTATAATCATAAATGTATAATGATCATCATTAAGAAATGAATCATTAACATGTATGTAAATGCACTATACATGGTATACAAATTCTGTTTTACATTTTTATTTAAAAACAAAACCACAAGCAAACCGATTGTTTCCATCAACGTAAGTGTTTTATTTTCTGGTTCAGGGTGTAGTGGTGAGTACACCAGGCGACCATCACATCCATCTGAATAGGCCGGAGGCTGTTGCTGCCTTGGTTTCTAACTTCCTGCAGAACAAAATGGTCCCCGATTCACCAGGGTGTGCAGAGCTTTCACCGACGGCCAAGTTATAATTATTTACATACATACATGAAAAATGTACACATTGGAATGTTAAAAGCATTACTTATACAGACCGTCCTGTAGTTTATTATGACGAGCAAATATGAACACTTATAGCCTGTGAACAAAGTACTACCTTCTTTCGAATTGAACGTTTGTGGGGTTTGATGCTTAATTAACATACAAATGTAAATGATAAAATAGTATATACTTTTTTAATTAATGTATTTATACCTTACTGATTAACTATCAACAACTAGTTTATTTATGCCACTATGAATCTTGGATTAATAAAAATGTTTTAATTAGTTGAACATTTTGTGTACAGTCAATCTGATGAGTGAACTTTGTTTTCTGGAAAGGGCCGTGTGTGTGTGTGTGTGTGTGTGTGTGTGTGTGTGTGGGGGGGGGGGGGGATACTAGATCGGAGGTCTTCAACAGGAGGTTGTCAGAAGTACTACAGGAGGTCCTCCAAATTATTTGATAGTCAAATGTATTTTCTTCCAAAAAAGTAAAGATAAAAAAATATTCAGTCTAATTATTACTTTTATACATGGCACAATAGGCCACCCTACACATTATTGTTGGCCCGGCAACTAAATGTTTTATACCATGTGTTTCTATCAGCCAAAGGGTTCTCCTTCGCCTGAAAAGAAAGACCTCTGTACTAGGTTATTTGTGTGAAGCGACTGTGGGTTCTTTGTCGGTTTTGTGTTGGGTTTTTTTGGTTCGTTTTTGTTTGCTTGTTTTGGCTCTTCTTGTAAGTGGAGAGACAGGAAGCTCATGGGAGAGAGCTCATGGGAGGATAAATGACCAAGTCAGCTGATATCTGCATTTTTTAGATCATAGGAGGGATGCGACCAAGTTAGCTGATATCAGAGTTGTTTTTTTTACAGTTATAAATGACTACTCAATAATTGAAAACGTAACATGATAAAATACATATAAATTAATGAATGGCCCAAAACGTCAGAGGTCAATATAACAACTAATATGTGTTGGTAAAGTTCTTGGTTTGTGTCGTCTACAACTTGTTATCGATACATTAATCATGGATCGTTCATGCATATGAATTAATTATAAAAGGTGTACGACGTCATTCCAAGAAAATCTCAATATGACGCGAAACTAGAGTGGAGAAAATGTGGTTGCAATCCGTGTATTAAGAATTATTTGTAATAGCTGGGAATGTCCTGCAGATGGCAGCAAGTTGGAGTTCAAGTGAGGCGCTCGACATTCTCTGACGTGTAAGATGGACTTTAGCACATCTAAAACAGATAGGACTACTGCTGCTTATTCAGGTATATGAGGAAAAAACGATCAACGATGTGTTCAGAAGTTGGATTTTAGTTGGTAGGGTTTAAGCTAGTGTCAATACAAATCAATAAATGTAGGCTAGACTACTTCTGCACATAATTCAATAGTATACATTGCAAATGCACTGCAGACTATCGTAAATTACATATTATGTATTTTTCGATTTGTTGCCAATTAACGGAGTTCCATAAAAGAGTTTACTATTTTAACAGTGTTGCAGGCAGAGCGATCTCAAATCTGCACATTCTTCAACGTGTGATTGAGGATTGGTAAACTTCACCGTTTGAGATTGAAAGTTTAGAAGCACTGCTGCTTCACGTCGTCTGACAGGCGCCAGGCTACATGCAGCAAACAGGTATGGCTACAATAAATATATACCGTACAACAAGTAGCCTGCGTTTGCCAATATCATGCTGTTTACTATACGAATGTTGGAAGGGAAAATACAATTCGGATTTTAATACAAAGGAAGTTCAGCGGCACTACAGTAGTCAATAACCTGATAACATTAACCACTGAAAGGAAACTAGTTATCTTTATATGCGTCGTTAATGCATGTCTGTAAAAGTGTAATATGGAAAGAGACTAACGTTTTTATTATTGGTCTTTCATGTTTGTTTATTCAAGATATTACTGTAGGCTGAAGGCCATAGTACCAAGTGAGTGGCCTCAAGTAACGCGGACGAGCACTCGGTCGGCTATTTCTGTATTTTAAAAAAATGCCTTGGGATTAGCAATAGTCTATTTCAAGTACGACTTTTTTTTGCACACACATTGTTACCCGTGAACATTACTGATTTATATACGAGATTCGCTGGAAATAAATAGTTTTTATACGCCAAAAACACTATCTTACTGGGAGATATGGCTGCATGGTGGGCATAAACTGTGGCGCTGCAGCCTGTCAGACATGCGCAGTCCGCGTACAACCGCCTCCTAGTCAAATTGCCCATATAGTCTAATGACCAGTTGTGTGATCAGTTAACCTGCCAGTAACCACCGCTTTCAGAGATCGCTGTGCAGCTGCCATGGGGGGAGATGAGAGGCAAGGTATGGGGTCCTGATGATGGTCGTCCTGTGTTATGCCTGCACGGCTGGGCTGACAACTGTGGAACATTCAACACTCTCATTCCCCTCCTGCCCAAAGGTACTCCTACGGGCCAGTGGTCCAGTTAACACCAGTAGCATTGTGCAAACACCCCTGTGAACAGTTGTGAAGCTACTGGTCGATATAACCACGACAGGGTTTAAATATGTGGCCTACAAATTATCGACGATGATGCGCTGTAAATCCAGTACAAAATGGAGGCCTGTGGGAATGACATGTTTATCCCTTCTTCATCCAGAGTGTAAATATGTGGCTGTGGACTTACCAGGCCATGGTTTGTCCTCCCACAGAGCTCCAGGAGTCTTCTACTGCCTCCCTGCCTATGTGGCGGATGTACATCGAGTGATTGACGGTGTGTTTGAACCCGTGAACATTTTTTAGAAAAACTAATGTTTTAACACCAGCGTAAAAAGATACAGCAAGTCATTCTGGAGAAAGCTTATTGATATTTGAAGCCTATCAAAAAAACACATCTTTCTTCAAAGCCAGACCGCTCCCTTAGAATCTTTGCTTAGAATCTCTGCCCCAAACACATTGGAAAAGCATTGTGAAAGCTAGAATATTATTATTGTGTGGCCTGCACCACTGTTGCATTACTATTTACACTATAGAAGTACCAGATTATTTTTTCCGCACGCACATGGAACAGTAAACTAGCACAACATGAGGGGATATTTGGTGAATTTGACTCATACCTTTTAATTTAGGCATATATACTGTATATCTAGGTCTCTAGCAAGTAGGTAAAGATGATCATTTGACAATTATATCTATTGTGGACATAGGTGTGCAATATGTAAATAAATAAATAAATGTTATTTTCTAGAGATTTTGACGATATAGAACTAAAAAGCAAACATGTTTGGCAACTTAAGATCAAACCATATCATAAATTGTATGTACTTTTATTTAAAACACCTGCAATGAAGTACAGTAATACTTACTGTACTCTTCTATAGTATATTTCTCTTTTGTGAAATTGTTCTTGCAGCTCTAAACTGGAAGAGATTCTCCCTGATCGGTCACAGCATGGGTAAGGCATTCGCTCCTTTCATGATAGGTGCATTTTTACACTTGTTTGATGTGTTTAGAGGTAAAGAAAGCATGTCTCATTCACACTTGGCTTGGTAAATCAGACATGAGCTGTAAAATGGGTGGAGTGCAGGCTACATTATGTGTAATTCAACACGCACTTTGAATACAAATATCTAAATTGCTATTTTGATTTTGACAAAATAGACCAGTATTTGTTCATGAGTATCCTTCCCACATAAAACTGCATTTGGAATTATTTAGCAATATTTTATTTTAAAGGACAAACTATATATTTGGAAGCCTGATTTTGTTCCTCCACCATTTGTGTTTTTCCAGGTGGTGATATAGCTGGAATGGTAACGTGAACGAATCACAGTAGGCTAACAGTGTGCTTCATGTTGTGCTTTCAGGACCAACACAGTACAGACATGTCACCTTTTATTTCTAGTGTGGAGTTAATGGCTGCTGTATTGTCACTGTGCTCTATATATACAGTTCAGTGCACTTTATCCGGAGATGGTAGATGCGTTGGTGCTTCTAGACAGCCCCGGATTCTCACCAACTGATCCAGTAATGACACCTTAATTGTCTACTGTGTTGTTTTATGGTCTTTTGTAACATATTCAATGCGGCGTATTGCATTTGGGACATGCTGTCAGATTCCATCTGATGGGTGTCCCATTCAGTTTGATCTTGAAGCGCACATAGAGCTCCCTGATTTCTGTGTCTGTAAATGAGCTCATCCCTTCGTGGAACGCCATTGTGATAACCCCGTAAAGCCGTAACCCCCGCCACGCATTGCAGGCCTCCTGGTTTGGTTTTAACATGATGCCATACGTGTTCTTGTGTCCCAGTGTTAAAAGTACAGTGTAGCCTACCTTTAAATACTTTTATTTATTTGGGCCACACTTTATTTTAAATGTTATGCATTTGTTTGGTTTTATAGTGTTAATGAGTTACGATAGGATATTTGACTGAATGTGACCGCTGTATTTGGGGAAAATGCATGGAAGTTTGAGCTTCTGTGTACTTGTAGAAGGACACGCCTGGCGTGATGAGACTAGCGATGGAGCAGATGATGCAGTTGGAGAAGAAGAAGGAAGAAACGAAGGAAAGAGTTTACACGTACGAGAAGGCGCTGGAGAGGTGATGGGTGCTGCTGGTCCACTAGTCTGTTTAGACTCTTTGGTTCGGAACTTGTTTCTGCTCATGGCATGTGAGCCAACAGCTTCTCTCTCATGTCTGTTAGGCTGCGAGCTGCCAACCCCTCTCTGTCCGAACAGTCGGCACGCATCCTTCTAGAGCGAGGTCTGACGCCAGCTGATGGAGGTGAGGTTTGTTTCCCTACGCTCCCCCACCTCGTTCCTCTGCATATTCATCCATCCATTCATAAATTCATCCATTAATTCATCCATTCTTCCATCCATTAATTAATTAATTAGTTCCTTAATCCATTAATTAATCCATCCATTAATTCATCCATCCATTCCTGAATTCATCCATCCATCCATTAATCCATCCATTAATTCATCCATCCATTCCTGAATTCATCCATCCATCCATTAATCCATCCATTAATTCATCCATTCCTTAATCCATCTATTAATTCGTTCATCCATCCATCCATTAATCCATCCATCCATCCATTAATTCAAGTTAATAGTAATCGCATTGCTCTGTGAATCAGTTGTAGCATCAGTTTGCTTTTGATCTCTTTTTGATACAAATGAAAGACCAAGCAAAGTTACATGAACTATTTCTATATTTGTTAAGGTGGCAGTTTTCGCTAGTGTGAACAATGTGTGTCTTTTCAGACAGGCTTTTGGCTAGCTCTTTGTTTTATCTATTTATTTTTATTTTATTGTGTTTTCGGACTTTTGTTGTATTCATTTCTATTTTTCTTTTGTAGGATTTGTCTTCTCCCGGGACATTCAAGTCAATTTTGTAAGTTACAGACTTTTTTATTTATAATTGAAAGGAATCACTATCAGATGTGTGGAAAAATGACCAGGCTCTAGATTGTTCTTTGAGTCCCAAATCCTTAAATTCAGATAAAAGGAAAGAAATCTGCTTTTGAGAGCTGTCTGATGTTTACGCCTAGAATATTTGTCATGTTTGCAGAAAAGCCTCTTGCCCTACTGCATGGAGCACTGCCGGGAAATGCAGTCAAGGATACAAGCTCGCTTTCTAGCCATTTTGTAAGACATTTCTCTAACCTTGGATATGTCTGGCATGGCATATTATCTCATATATTATATGTCATGTATGATCAGACATGCTAAGATGTTCTTTCTCTCCCATTTGTTAGTTTGTTTTTTGCCTTTCTTTTCCATTTCCAGAACAACAGACGGCTTTGAGAAAATATATCTGGATCAGAAGTATACCTCAGGTCTATGCCAGGGCATAAAGGACCAAAATGTATGGACATAATAACATTGAGATTGTATTTATAATGAATAATTCCCTGTGTTGTCCGTGTTTGGTGTCATCTCGTCGACAAACAGCGGTACGAGTGCCACCTAAGCACCCTCAGCACCACCTAAGCACCCTCAGCACCACGTAGGCAGCACACATGTTTGAACGTGTGAACCTCAACATTGAGCTGCACACTGTATACAGTGACTATTGGCTCTTGGTCGAATCCAGCCTCAGCCTCTTCCCTCCATGAGCACATGTTGAACGTCTGATACTACAGACCCCTGGGAGCACTCTCACGAAGTGAGGTAGTTAGTATTGTCACTCATAAGACTAAAACGTATGTAATGACGCCAGTGCAGTGCTTTATTTACGAATGTTCTCAGTCTTTCGGTTATTTTACTGGCAAACCGCCAGACTTGTGTTATTTAGTTTCCCAACAGATTCCTCAGTATAAGTTGACTTATCTGGCCATTGAGTTATGCAGATAATTGGCCTGCAGAGCCAGCCTTTCATTTTTTAAAGCCTGGGACACATTCCCAAGTACGATCTGGTCAATCTGAGGCTACTATATTTCTGCAGCAAACTGTTATGTGGTAAATGTACTTTGTTCCAGGCCATGCATGGTAGATGTTGTTATCTGGGCGCTGCCTAGGTCAACCTCGGCAAAATGCCGTTGGTGACACGCCCACTTAAGAGACCGGAAGAGTTCCGTTTTGGCTTCTATAGAGCCTTGAAGTGCATTTCTGTCTTGTTAGTGTTCCACTATCTTTGGCAACATGCACTCAGAGTTTCTATCCAGCTTTCAATGTCACTTCGCCATGAGATTCAGTCTGGAAAGCTTGGAAGTGGAGGTGTTTCAGGCCGGTAAACCTAGTGTGTGGCCAATCAGCGTCGTAGTTTAGCTATGGGCGTGGTTTAGGTGTGACGTAGGCTAATTGGAAACAACTCGAGTCGAAAACGCCTCGAGATGATACAATATAACATCCGTTTTATTAGAATGTATTAGAAGAGCAAAGGCTTTTCAATGGAAAATATGTTTTCACTCTTCTGACTTTTCTACTGCAAGAGTGGAAAACAACAGACTGCTGGTTCACACGTTCGTTCCAATCACATGCAAAGTATTCTTTTGAAAGTGCCTGTTCTCTTGAATAAGTTTCAATGGACGTCTCCCCAAGTGGATGTGTTTTAACAGACACAGATATCTGGTATTGTCAGGTTACAAAGTTTCAGCCATATGAGCAAAATATTGTAACGACCCGTCGTAGTGTCCTAGTAAGCACCACACCGACAACGACGTATCTTGAAGGGTTTAATTATAGAACCGGTTACTGCAGGCCATAACCACGCCAAAACACACAACACAATCCGACTACTTATCAGCTCTCTCTCCAGGTTGCCAGAGCACGAGACCTGATCAGCTCTAGCTAGCCCCTTTACCCAGGACCAACCTCCCCCTGCCTGCCCACCAACCATGAGGCTGCTCCCACTCCTCAATTACAGGGGCATTCCCATGGTTGGCAGGCCGCAGGTAAGGGGCGGGTCCCCAAATAAGTGTAGCCCCTAAACACATCCCTTAAGCAACACTAACCCAAAACACAAGCGTTACAATATGTTTTGTTTTCATTTTTTAAATGCAGTAAACACATTGTATTTTCTTTCGTTTATCCTTTCAGGGTGTTGTGTTGAAAGTACCAGGTGACCATCACATCCACCTCAATAGACCTGACACCATCTCTGCCTTCATATCTGACTTCCTGCAGAACAAGTTCTCGCCCCCTGCTGGATACTTGCAGACAGTGTTTTAATTTAAGACAATGAATACACGAAACACTACTAAGCATGGTTTATCCATCTGCACTTTGCTAATGTATGTATGATTGCATTAATGTCAACTACAGAGTTTAAAACCACACGTCATTTATTGAATTAACTCTTAAATGGACTGCATTTATACAGTGTTCTTCTAACTTTCCGGCCACTCACAGCGCTGTACGGGATCACCACGGGAACAGATTCCCCCTGGCCTACAGAGTAAAACATAGTCTCCCGTTACACGTTTGTTTCAACATCAGCATCATAACGTCCTTTTTGCAAGGCAGCTCATGGCTGGTTTCTGACAGCTATGGTGAAAGCACTGCATTTTCCGACCTACACAACTTCTGACCAAGCGTCGAGGTGTCCCTGAGCAAGAGCTGCCTTGCAAGAATGACGTTATGATGCTGATGTTGAAACAAACGTATAATGGGAGACTATATTTTACTCTGTAGGCCAGGGGTAACTAACCTGACATGCCAGAGGACCACTAGATGATCCTGCTTTATTATAGAGCCTTAATTCATGCTTTTCTAAACGTTACATAATTGGAAGATGCAAATGGCTGTAAACCCCTGTAGTACTTCAAATGACCCCTAGAGGGCAGCCCACTTCTGTCTCATGCACACGCTGTGCACCAATGTAGTAAATACAGAGGGAATCTATCTAATTTAACATTCGATTTTTGGGAAGGAGGGCGAAGGGTGACTCTTCAGCCTTCATGCAGACCAGTACGACCAAGCCTTCCATTCAAATAAACGGGGGATGTCCACAGAATGCACCACAGCCTTCTATAGCGCCCATTCTTTCACTGTGGGGACGTTAGGTACTTTGAGTATGTTACATTTATTCCCATGTACCTATGACCAATCTGAGGCCACAACGGTCTGTCTACTGCAAACTAGTTTCGGGTAAATTGACTTTATTTCAGACCATGCGTGGTGTATGTCAGGGAGCTGCCTACTTTATACAGAACAATTTATTTAATGACATGTCCACTGAAGAGACTAAAAGGACTACATTTTTTATTCTGTTGAAATTAATTACCCTCTTACACTTAGCGACGTCACCATAGACTATATAAACGGACAGACCCTCTGTGATGTCACCATGGACTGTACATATAAATGGACAGACCCTCCATGTCACCCACAGGTTTTCTAAACAATGGATTTGAGCACTGTGTTGTGCTGGCTCTGGCCGTCGCCATCTTTGCAGTACCTCACTCCCTCTATTAACGCCCCCCCCGATTTATTAACAACTTAACAACTTCCTCTGGGTTTAAAATATGCTTTAAACAGAAGTAGTAGAAAATGTATCAAAGTTGAATATACTGTGATAATATTTTGCGATATTGCCCATCCATAATACTACAGATAATAAAATGTGTAGAAATGTCAATATTTCATCAACCTGTTTTACAAACCCCAATTCTGAATAAGTTAGGACGGTATGGGAAATGCTAATAAAAACTAAACTAAGTGATTTGTAAATTACATTCAACCTGCATTATATTGGAAACAACACAACACATTGTATGATGTTACTACCTCAAACATAAGAAACCATAACCACTGGGGTTAAAAAGCCCATAATAAAACTATGTAGATTTAAAAAATTTTTTTTTTTATCATTTTCTTGACACACAAAGGAACACAGAAGCTCATTATTTTAAAAATAGACTTTAATACAACAGCTGCTTATAAATATTAAAATATACAATATACAGGTATACAGTACACTCACAACAAAATATTAGGCTTCTAATTGTACGGCACTTGTAATTTTTTTGTTTCTTTTTACTTTTACTTGCTTAACAGTAACTTACTTATGAATGGTTTGTACATTGAAATGTTAAGGGACCTCCCCTGATAGTTGCGTTAGTGTGGTGATTGGGTTAAATATAGGGTTCGCTGTACACTATATGACCAAACACACAATCTCCCCCGTTCATTTGTAATGGAAAGCTAGCCGTATCTCCATTATCTCAACACGTGATTTGGGTGTAGGGGTTACAGCCAAGCCAAGATACGTGTCTAAACTGTCACTAGAAACCCCCCAGACGACACACATTCTGTGCCTCTGGGGTCTCCAGAAGGTTTTCACATTGCTTATAAAAGGGGATGCGGGGGGGGACTACAGAGACAGCTCTCGAGCCTTTCTCGGACAGGGGCGTGAAGGCTTTCCTAAAAAGGCTGTGATAAGCATTTCTGAGGCTGGTGAAAGTGTTCCTGCTTTGAAACCAAAGCACCCAGTGTGTGTGTGTGGGAGAAAAGAGGGGGGGGGGGGGGGAGGCAATGTGAAGAAGGACAGGCACTCAGAGGTCAGCAGCATCTCACCAGTGTAGTCTTACCATTGATTCTATTCAGCCCGCAGGCCTGGCCGAGCTACGCTCACACGGACTGAGTCTATTCAACAAGAGCCTTGGTTTAAATCGTTACATGGCGACGGCTGAAGGTACTTCTTTTTTTACACACAGCAGCTTAAACTTCTAAGTTCCACAGACATGGATTAAGCACAGTCCTAGACGAATAATCTTTTTCTTTGGAGATCATCATTGATTTTTATCTTTTTATTTTTTAGTCTTTGACTAGGCTTAATGCGTGTCTGTGGAACCAACCCCTAAAGTTATATTGCGTGTCTGTGGAACCGACCTCTAAAGTTATAGTACTCTCTATTTCGATGGTGACTCCGGAAGCATCCTCACTTAAAACTTACTGTGAAGACTAGATTCTCAGGAGTTTGCTTTGTGTACAACTGGCACTGTACCTCCGATACAGAACAGTGTAGGACACAAAGACAGTTGAGGCTTATCCCAAATTACATTTAAACTCAGATCGCTTTCCCTGTTAGGAACCATTACACTGAATTTGAACGTGGCGAGCATTGATTCCGTATCCGTCGTTAACATTCCTTAATCCATGTCCTGGGGCAATAATCACGATGCAATAAAGGCCATGTATAAATAAACGGATGTGACATTAGACACCTAGTGTTGGTTAAGGGTAGTTCTTCCTGCCTGCTGTGCTGGCCCATACCAGGTAAACACAAGCAAGAGGCTTTCTGGGAAACGGTGTGAGGAATGTTAGCGGAGACGAGTAACCTTGCCAAAAAAACAGCCACTCCCTGTTTAAGCTTTATATTTAAAGGGATATCCCATATTACAAAAGCACATTATGACTGCGTGTTTTACAGTCAGAAACGATGCTGCCCTGCTGATTTCAAAGCTATCAGGGTGGGAATGGGGGGTTACAGGTTAGATATAATCCAGTAACGTGTCTTGATGTGGAATGTGCAGAGTTTAATTTCCACATATAGAATGTAAAAGGCAGCTGTAAACTGGAAGAGCGCCCAGAGAAGAGGGTGATGGAAGAGCTCCCGGGGTCTCTCAACCAAACAAGCTGTGACTCAAACAAGTGTGCTTCCGTTTGCCTTGGGTGACTTTGTGCCTCTGTGTGCATCTGTGTCTGTATCCTGTTAAGAAGCCCGGCCATGGACAATCAACAGTTTACAACAAACAGTCAGGGGGGGTATTTCATGAACCAGGCTGACGCTAATTACGCCTGACTGATTGAAATCTGTGCATTCACGTGCATGCACTCGATATTATAGATCGGCATGATCCTGCCAACATTCTGACAGGTAGAGGAATATGTCGCATTTAACACATTTTAGGATATTTGTAAGATATTTATTGCTGCGGAACAGTAACTCTTAATCAAATATTATAATGGGAAATACATGTATATTAATTTTGTAAGGCTCTAAAGATTACAATATACTGTAGCAGACACTTTTATTGGGCAGGTAGGACATTACTTTAATGTGAATTAAAGTAAAATTAATCAATAATTATATATTAAATTACTACTATTTAAACTGAATTGTTTTCATGTAGTATTTATGCACTTATAATTAATTATCTTTCTTTTTTTCACTAAATAGTATCAAGCATAGGGCTGAAATTTACATGTTAAAATATATCAAATCCAGATTTTTAGTCACTAACCTTCCATAGTAACTATGCTAGGCCAACTAAATATATAAGTTGATGAGGCGTGACATGTAGAGGTTTAGTTATGATACTTAAAGGAGGAAAGACTGCTCTTAGCATTTATTTAATTATATATGATTACTCACTCAAGTGGAAAATAAACTGTGGAACAAAATTGAATTGCGGTTTGCTGACGGCCTGCTGAAACAATAATTAATGCTTGGACCTGCCTAGTCTGCTCTCAGACATTGTCATGGAAACCAAGCTGACATCTACTCTAGCTGGCTTATTGAAATGATTTAACGGAATATTAAATCAGGCTAAGACATTAACATGGAGCGAGGTTTGTGAAATACCCCCATATCCAATCTTTATTTTGTCTAATCCACAGACTGTATGTTTGGCTTCATATATCTGCATTCATCCGCTCTAGTATAGTCCAGCATACCATACCTCCCATAGACGAAAAGATACAAATATCTAATGGAAGAGACCCCAATGACACCAAATGCGCCTGAAATAGACAGTAGACTGAAAGCTCTGAGAGCTAGCTAGTTAAATGTGAAACAAACATTCTATTGTTATGAAAGTTCCATAATGAAAGAACGTGCGTTATGGGCAATGAGACTGTATAACAATGCAGCCCCACCAGGGGCTTGTCAAGATTAAAGTGGTATTGCCTCACTAGAACTACTATAGACCAAGCCTGGAGCCTGCCTCGATCTGGCAGGCACAAATATAGATTTAGTCTGAATTCACTGCTTTGTAAGTGAAGTTAAAACTACCCTGGCTTGTTTGATCTCGAGTCAGGTCAGGTCAAGGTTTGTCCTGACGATAGTACTGTAGTGGGTGTAATGTGACCTGGTAATGGGCTTTGAGATCAGGCATAATACCAAGTCCCAGTGGCTTTAAGCTTCAGGCACTTTTAGAAAGGCGTCATTATGCAAACAAACTGCCTATTACAACAGCATGTGTTCTCATGCCTCAAGTTCAAGCCAGCAATTATGACCTTATAGCTCCACAAAGGTTTGGGATTGCTTGTTTTCATCGTACAGTAGCATCGATCCAACACATACCTCAACCACACACAAGTCCAACAGATGTATGTATAAAAAGGTCCCAAGAGTCTTTATTTCTCTCCTGGAGGCTCCAAGCCTCATTTAGAGAGGTGCTGGGTTGATACTACCACAGTGCATTTCAAAGGCTGCGTGACTTTTAACGTCCATCATTTAGAGACCTTGGACAATTAGGTCTAACTTCAGCAAAAACCATCGAAGAAGGAAAGGCAGATTTTTTTTTTTTTTTTTTTTTAAATTCTCTAGGAGAAACAAACCTGCCATTATAAGCAGTGGCTTTGCCATATCATAACAAAATGCACAAAATAAAAATAATAATAATAATAATAATAACAAACATATTTGCTTTCTAGCTCTACAGTTGTGTGTTTTTTTTTAATAACTTTTACATTTTTTTTAGTTTAACTAAAAAAAAAGCTTAAAGTGTAACTACTTGTCATTGCAATTGATAATGGTGTGCTACATATATAGGTCAGGGTTGAGCACAGGACATAGGACAGGCATATATCCCATACTGTGCAGACATGCAGACAGTGCCGTTGTCGTAGATGTACACGCAACGCTCCTCTCGCTGGCAGCTCACTGCATCGGCCTTCACTAGCAGCCAACGTGGTCAATTCTCAGTCGCTCTGCGAATAGCGAGGGGG
This sequence comes from Forbesichthys agassizii, assembly GCA_026546735.1. Lineage (NCBI taxonomy): Eukaryota > Metazoa > Chordata > Actinopteri > Percopsiformes > Amblyopsidae > Forbesichthys > Forbesichthys agassizii. Next base: position 4,067 of record JAODLL010060775.1, on the reverse strand, counting down.
CCTGGGCTGGGCAGTGTGTGATACCAGCTCTGGCTTTTGGCGGTGCCATCTTTGGTCAGGCAGAGTTAAGGTGCATTGGAGCCATTCGCTGTTTCACATCAACACGGCGTGTCATTTTTATTTTTGAGGTGGGGGTGAATATTAACGACGACATTCCTCTGCATCCCACCTGGGCGTCATCGTGACAACAGCAGCTGTAAATGAATGTCTGCTACAGTACAGCACCTTCGACCCACCGCCCAAACCAACCCTCCCCACTTCCCGACAAGCGTTGTCTGACCTCAAACGACTCCCCCCCTTCTTCCCGTCTCTTTGCCCTGAGCTCACTACCGGGGTCCCCTGCCAATACGACCAACTACGAAACCGTGTCTATTCATAGGCACAACAGGGTACTAAACAGCACATGGGCAAGGGAATAGAGAGACACATACACAGTCATACAGTATGTACACATCAAACGCACACACACAGTAGAACACATACACATTCATACAGTATGTACACATCAAACGCACACACACAGTAGAACACATACACATTCATACAGTATGTACACATCAAACGCACACACACACACTAGAACACAGAATGCCGGTGATGTCAGCAGCAATTTGGAGTTGTCTTACGGTGGGACTCCCACCAGGAGATCAATGTGTGTGGGGGACGTTTAGCCAGCTGCCTCATCCTCAGGCCGAGGGGGAGCTTTGCCTTGGCTCTGACTGGCTGCCAGGATCCTCTGCACAAAGTCTTTGGTCCGCCCCGCCACTAAAGGACCTGTAGTTAGACAGCACGCATGCGCACACACACACACACACACACACAAGACAGGTGCACACACACACACATAAGACACGCGCACACACACACACAAGACACGCACACACACACACACAACACACACACAAGACACGCGCACACACAGGCATTTCATTGGTCAAAAAGTCAAATCTGTCAGGAAAGTTACTACGAAAAGTGTAATTTATTTAGACTCGTTTGCACACACGCACGCACACAAAACTGCTCTGATACCTTTCAACTATTGGGAGAGCATAGAAAAGTCAGAGCCCTTCTGTCATCATCTGTTGAGAACATTAAGTTTACTAGCGACATTATAATACCCACACTTAAGATTTGCAGATTTTGTTGACTCATTTAAAAGGCAGCTAAAGACTCACTTTATTTAACAGGCATAGGGCCGATCTGTTTTTGTTTAATTATGTGCTTTAATTATTCATTATTTTATTAATGTGACGTATTTTATTGTGTATTGTACCTTTTCCATGCAATTATTGTTATTATTATTTCTCCACTGTTTTTTATTATTGCAAATGTGAAGCACTTTGTGACTTTAACTTATATTTTGTGTCAGAATATTCAGTGTGAAAAGGCCTTCGCTAAACCAAAACAAAGGGCTTTAGGGAGAAACAGGTGTGTGTGTGTGTGTGCGTGCGCGCCTCACCGCTGGACTCTTTGAGGATGTCCTCCAGGCGCTGGGTCATTCCCCGGTCGTCAGTGTCCTCTTCCTCGCTGCTCTCCACCCGACACCGAATAACCTCCTTGATCCGCAACAGCGCCCCCAGTAGATTCTCTGGTCAATGACATCAGTGTTCTAATGTTAAAGGTAGTCAGCTATTGCAAGCTAAATGTAAGCTAATACATTTTTTACCAAATATTTCCTCTCATTTCGTTATCTTACTGTTCTCTGTGCGTGCTGAAAAAAGTAATCTGATACTTCTACACAGCCCTGGCTCCGCAAATAGGAGCATAAACAACTGTCAAACACCGCTCACATCAAAACAAAGCTTTAGCACTACGCTTTGCCTCACAATGCCTTTCAATGTGTCTCTGGTCAATGACACAAACAAAATTGTTCTCAATTTAATCATAATCCTGTTTGGCGACACAAAATGTGACCAGTAAATACAAACGGGAAAATATACTGTACACACACAGTACACATTTGATTAAAATACTACAAATATTCTGATACTAATAAACAAATAGAAACACATACACTCTTTAAGTTCACTGCTAGCTGTGGAAATGTAAATGTCTTGTGTGAAATAACAGCGACAGGGCGAAGGGGCAAGAGAGAGAGAGAGAACAGAAGAGATGGGCTGTAAAGAAGGAAGTAAAATAGTAATCAGGGAAGGAAAAGGAGGTGAAGAGGAAGAGAGGTCAGCCGGGAGAAAGAGCCAAAACTGAAGCCCATCGGATGGAATGCTTGGAATGTCCGACTGCGGACCAAATTAAGAAAAGGAAGTTGGCTTCACAATGGGCTTGAACAGGGTAGTTTACCCCCACGGAAACAGTGAGGGCAGCGTTACCGGTGTTTGGCAGCGTATTGTCATATTTAGCGCTGTACAGTATTATGCAGAAACATGCTACACGCCTCTCCTTCAAGGAAAATATTTGCGTCATTCAAAATGTAATTTAGCAATAATATTTCCTGCTTGTCGATAAGCTTTTGTAGCAACACAATGTTTGCTGAAATATATCTACATTTCAGTCTAATACATAAATACTGTTGTCAAGCCTAACTGGACATGATTGATTCAATTATTAAAACACTGAAACTAGTTATTATAGCCGTATTAACTGTATATATATACTGTACATATATACAGCCTAATGTTACTCACCGTACTCCTGGTTCAGACCCCAAAGTTTGATCTTGTTAGCTTCATGCTGGGCTTTCTTCTTCAGCCTGCAGGCTCTACACCAATGAGAGGAAACGCATCACAAACATGACATGCAACATGTGGAGCCAATGTCCATCTGGTTGTCCATCTGGTTGCAAACGCCACAAGACCAGGAGTCTATAGAGAGCCGGAGTCACTTTATGGGACCTTAGTTTGGAAAGAATATGTATGGTAGTCAACGGAGAGAATAACATTATTGTTAGATCCCGTTTGCTTTGTGACACGACGTACACACATGATGTTTGACTATTTAAAAGATAATCCTTCGAGTCAAGAAAGTCTCAGTTTGTCGTGCATTTGTATAAGACAAGTATAAGACTGTGAAAATATATGATGAAAGCTGTAGTTCACTGAGCAAACTAACGATTACTTTATTGTTTCACAACAAACTGACTTGACTTGAACAGTTATCTTTTATATAGACAAACTTCGTGCCACAATTCAAACACGATTGTACTGTTAAAAATAGACCTACTTAAATGTTTACTGTGAATTATTAAAATAACAACTGCCACCCACAGGCAAGCATTGTTTCAGCTACTAGTTCGTGACAACAAATAGCATCGTTATCACAATGCGTACACAGAGCGACCACGAGACCTTCATCTTCGTGGGTTGCAGTGACGCTTTTCTGCCTCAAGCAGCGGAACAAAGCTCACACAGGAGAGGAACACAGGTAAAGCTCCACGCATGCATGTTGTTTACTTTACATAGAGGCCGTGGCGTAGTGGCACTGCACCGCTTGACGACATGTAGTTTGCTCTTGTACAGCATGTGTCTGTCTGTCTGTGTTGTACTGTATGTAGGTCAGCCATGCTTGCTGTTTATCTGCTGCTGATTGGATGAACTCATTAGGGAACACTGCCTGCAGCTGGACCAATCTCCCAGCACCACTGGCAGAGCGGCTCATTGTGGTGTGTGTGTGTGTGTGAGATCAGGGCCTCGTCATCTGTGTGACTGCTATCTTGTCTGACTGTCTCCTGACTGGGTGTATACAGTGTGTACAGTATATGTACAACGGTTTACATTTATTAATGTTTGTCTCAGTGGATTGATTGATTTATCCATCCATCCATCTTCTCCCGCTTATCCGGAGTCAAGTCGCGGGGGCAGCAGCTCCAAAACTTCCCTTTCTCGAGCTACATTAGCAAGCTATGACGTCGGGATCCCGAGACGTTCCCAGGCCAGTGTGGAGATTTAATCTCTCCAACTAGTCCTGGGTCTTTCCCGAGGCCTCCTCCCAGCCGGACGTGCCTGGAACACCTCCCAATGGCTCTACTATAGTTCTTCACGGATAGCTGAGCTTCTCACCCTATCTCTAAGGGAGACGCCAGCCACCCTCCTGAGGAAACCCATTTCGGCCGC